>JAJQOW010000381.1:0-122975 GCA_037975125.1 Latrodectus hesperus | reverse complement strand
ATTTTCAAGATGTAAATGATCTAAGGAAAAAACCTAAACCAAAACCTTGGTTGGAAAGAAACTTTTCCAGATTTTTTGCAAATTTAACATAATTATCTGACAGAATTTGTGGAACCAAACTTAATCTACTAAAATTTAAAAATAGACCTTTAATTTAAACAAAGTCATACAAATTATTTTAAAGAAAAGGAGTACAGCATAACAAATAAAATTTTTTTGGTCTTAAAACTTTACTAAAAACGTAACATAAAATGTTTTGGATAAATTTTTCACTTTTGTCACTAACAGTATAAAAATTACACAACCTAAATCAAAACTTACATTTCACAAAACGGCCTTTTACATCCCTTGGTCGACTGTCCAATTTATTGCCTAAAAAGATAAAAGGAATTTTGTTATCATGGACACATGGTAAATGAGTAAAGAAAATATTTATTATACTGTCATACAAAACAATATTTATTAGACAATTAATTTAATAGAACAGCTTAAAAATGAATGTTTAAATTAATGTGTCATATGAAGTAATCTAATTACAATCATCTTTGAAATCAGAAAACCAATTTTACACAAAACTATTTAAAAAATGTGAAAAAAGCAGAATTTTTTTTTAATTTAAAAATAAATGTAGATACACAGGCTTCCATTATAATATAGATATACATATCCCCATTTCCAAATAATTATTTCTGTAATAACTAGACAAATCATTACAAGTTAAAATTTAATGTAATCTTAAGTACACTTTACAACTGACTGAAAGTATTATTTTGTGTCAAACTGCTGATATTTTCACTATAAACCATCACAAAATTCCACAAATAAATTTAAGACACAGATATAAAAACTATTTTCTCTCAATGTTTATACAAGTTTAACCAATTTTTTTAAGTCTTAAAAAAATAGAAATCAAATTATTTTTAAAATTTTCATTAATTTTAAAGTTTTAATAAGAATAAATTTTTCATACAGATTGTATTTAATATTTAACCCTTTAACGCGAGGTGGTCGTGCCATGAAACCACCAATTTTCGATTTTTTTTCTTAATTCCTTTTCACGATTTTCACTTAAATTTTATAGATTTCATATCTTTTACTTTTAAATAACACTAACAGATGGCAGCACCCATAAATTTCAGGTCAGACTCCTTCCAATATGGCGCTATTTAATGTTCATTTTTAACACAAAATAACTTTTTTAATATAAATAATGATTAATATTAGAAATTTTTTCTTCCAATATCTTCATGTCTGTCATAAACAATATAAATGCAGCAGTAATTTGAACTAGATATGTAAAAAACTTTCCTTTTTTGAGGGAAATTCCTGGTGGTTGTATCGCGAAACCACCGCGCAGCTAGAACACATACTTACGTGAAGAGCAGACTATATAAACATGGCCGGCGCTCACTGGCTGTCAAAGAACGGAGTATATATTATGACTGGGAATTAGAGTGTTTAGGAGTGTGGGGAAGGGGTATTTAAGCATAGGGTCATTTTACTTCTAAACAACATGTGGACTTTATATTACCAGTGAACACGTGCTTTCGCTATTTCTGTTTCAAGAAGTCTTTTAAGTTTCGGATTTTTCTTTGCGTTGAATGCTGCATTTGCTCCCAGGCTAGCACGGAAATTTTTATTTAGTAGTATTTTGTGTTTTAAATTTAATATATATATATTATCGAAAATAGTATTTACATAAAAGTTTTATTTAAATTTAAAATAATTAATAGCAATATATTTTAATTGTGTGTAAATATTTTTTCTACTGTTCAAGTTGAAAATGCCTTATAAAGGTTTAGGAATAGCTGAGGCATTGGCTTTATTTGAAGAACTTCCTTCAGATCCAGAATCAGAAATCTCGGGTGATGATAGTGACAAAGAAGAAAATATACCATTCACTGCCAATGATAATCTTCAGGTGGAAAGTGATGAAGGATCAGAAGATGAAGACAATATCGATATAAATTTACATGGTCCTTCCCGAGTAACCCAAATAAATTGGAATAGGAGACAGAAAGTGAAAAAATCGAGTTTTTATAGCAACAAAACTATATAAATGTATAATTTTTCATTTTTCCTACTCTTTACTTTGTAAAATATTGTAAAAAAAATATATACTGCATTTTAAGTACAAACTATCTAAGAAGTTTGCAATAATCGTCATTTATCGAAAGCGCGCACAAAACAAGGTAAGTTTTTTTCCCCTACTAAGTCAGTAAGTTACAAGGTCCTAGACATGCGCTGGTTGCGCCTTGCAACCACCACCCACAGATAAATGGGTGGATGTAGATTTTTTTAAATTCATATATTATTTGTCTGTGGGATCATAACATTCAGTTCGGTTTAAAATTTAAAAAAATATACTGCGCACGTCAAAGGGTTAAAATACAACTTGACTTTAGGAAGTATATACAGTGTGATAGCTGATTAGTGAAAAGAATTAAGTTAATATAAGTTACTACATTATATATAAATAGCATGGACTTTTCAAACATAAAATGCTGGTTTTATTTCATTTTACATAATTCAAAAAGAAAATTTTTTATTATTCAGTAAAAGTAATATGCTTATTTTTTAAGAAAAAATACTTCCTTCATCGTGCAGTAGTTATTTCATGCTTACAAATTAACAAAATCTAAATTATTTACATTAAATTTATTTACATCATACTAATCATTTCGGAAAAATCAATACTTCAAATATATACAGAAAAAAATGTGAAGGAAACATGAAAAGCACAAAACCATGCAAATTACCTTTTCGAGTAAAGTTGGAATTCTTAATACCAACAGGCTGTTGAAGAATAGGAATTTCATCACTGTCACCTTAATAATTATGAACGAAATATATTATTAACAGTTTATTAATATAAACATGTATAATTTTAATAAATTTAACTTACACAAAAAAATTTTAAAATCAATTAACAGCTATTTTCTTTTGAGTATGTTCAAACAAATATTTGTTGCAGAATAAAATTCTCTCTTATTTCAAAATAATTTTACTAGCTTCTATAACATATGCTTGAATTGACTGATTATTAAGAGTAACTTCCTTTGTTTACATGTTATTCTTAACAGCTGCTTAGACATGTGACCTCTCAAAAAACGAGGAGTTTAGGGATGAGATGAGGAAGATGCTTTGTGTGCTCAATTGTAACTCTTTAATAAATGCTAATAAGGCTAATTGCTTTAATAAGGGCCCTATCCTAAAGATTAGACCCTATCCTAAAGTGTATTCTAAATCATTACAAGCATGAATGGGTTAATGAATTGACTGAAATTTAATGTTTAATTTTATAAAATTCCAGTGAAAGAGCTTTAAATTAAACCAGAAAAGTAACTAACATCTTATTTCAGCATACACTATACTCAATAAAATATAAATTAACACAAATGTTCAATGTGGACAAATACTATAAGAATTTTTAAACTTCATTAATTTTTGTCAAAAAAAGTTTCCTAAAATTGATCTTATTAATACAATTATTAGTGTTGAAAAATGTTAAATGAAACATTGGCTTTGATGTTTTCATCATCTAAATTTTATAATTTTTCATAAAAAAAGACTTCTTGTTTTGACTATTTAAAAATTAACTTATAATTGAAACTAACGATTTCAGCATTTTTAAAATATCATCGTTTTACTGTACTTTCTTGTACAGGATTGGTAACTAATAGGACGAAAAATTTAAAAGTAATTTATAACCATTACAAATATTCTTCTTAAGGTAAAATTGCAAACCAAGGAGCTGCTTAAATTTAAATGCCAGAAAACTGAATATGCAGCTGCTGACTATTATAATAAAGTTACTGAATTCCTTAAAAAAGATTGTACCCTTCATGAAAATGAAACATGGGAGCTTGTTGAGACACCCAAAGGTTCAAAGTTATCAATTGTCGACGGGTGCTGAGGAAGAATTTTAATCCAGATGGTACTGTTGAGAGACACAAAGCTCGTCTTGTAGCAAAGTGTTATGCACATAAACTAGGCTTTGATTTTGATGAAACATTCAGCTTTGTTGCAAGATATGACACTGAGATCTGTTCTTTCTGTGGCGGCACAAGAAAATTTGCACTTGCAACAGTTTAATGTAAAGACTGCATTCTTGTAAGGAACCCTTAGGCTGAACTAATTAGGCTGAAACATCTGCTCAGTGACATAACAAATCTCAAAACTCTCTTTTTTCTGGTAGATAATGCTAGTGCTGTGAAACTCACCAAGAATCCTGAATACCATTAACAATCCAAGCACATTGATGTCCGTTATTACTTTGTGCAAGAAAAATTCACTGGTGGTGAACTGTTCATAACATAAATTGCAATTAGCAATCATTTTTAAAGATAAATCATAGCCTAGTGTAAGGTTCAAAAACCTGTGTACCTTATTAGGACTGTTTTTATTTAATAGTCTTGTTAGTGAATGTTAATCTAAATAAGTTGTGGCTTCTGGAGGAAATATTGTAACTATTCAACTTTCAGAATCTTGAAGTAGACAAGTGACAACTAAACTCTTCTGTTTACTCTGTATCTTAACTTTAGAATGTTTTAATAATAAAAAAACGTTTGCATTACTTGCTTATATGCATTTTGGTCTTTTATTTGTACGTAACTGCTTTATGTTTTAGCGTTTATTTATTAATAACCTCAACAATTACATGCTAAAGAACACTTAGAATCTAATGAAAGTGCACTAAAGCATGTACTTGATGGAAAACATAAAAGTATTAAGCCCTTAATGCTTCAAGGGATCTGGTATGATATTCAGTTTAATATTAAAAATTACTTGTAAGTATATGAACCGTGCTTAAGCATTACTAGATGAGGTATTAGCTTCAGTCTTCAAATTAATTGTTCACTTTAATTATTATTGAATACATGATTCATTCAAATTTATATTGTAAGTTACAATATTAAAAATTATTAGAAACTTCTCAACTCTGCTACATATTTTTATACATCAACAATGTCTCTGAAACATACTGAAAGCCAATAACTTTGTAATTAAGAAAACAAAAATACATAAATTACGCATAAACTCAAGTTTTTAAAAATTTAATAATCATAATTACATTAGTATTATTTACATGTATTGTCAATAAATGAAACAAAATTTTTTTATCATACTTACTACTGTCAGATGAAATCATCCTTTTTCTCCTCCTAAGAGGTGGGCGAATTTCATCTTCGCCTGAACAAAAAATGGAAAGAAGTTTTAGTATGCTACTTTTTTAACTATTACAACAAATATTAATGTCAATTAATGAAACAATTCAACATCAGCTTATCATACTTACTGCTACTATCAGACGATGAAATTAGCAGCCTCCTCTTAACCACCCTAACGGGTCTTATTTCTCCTTCACCTGAACAAGAAAAAAATGGAAAAATTCAATATGCTATTATTTAATTAATTATAATAACAAATATTAATGAAAGAAACTATTCAACATCAATCTCTATCATACTTACTACTATCAGATGAAGAAGCCTCATCTTCACCTAAACAGGAAAAAGAAATTAAACAAATTTCAATATGCTACATAAATTTATATGTTAATCATCTAAAATATGGTATTTTGTTCAGAAAAATGTTTATGTAAAACCTATTTTTATCTAAAAATTAAGTTTTACAGTATCTCTAATTGCACTCTCATTATTAGATAGTACGATCTTGTCAATAAAGCTAGTTCAGGAACTATTTTATTTTATCAAACAATAAGTATATGCAGATTTACCCAGTTCAGTCACATTAATGTGATCACTATGTACTTTTGACACTGACATTAAATAACCAATCATAAAATGCAGATGTTGGTAGCAGAGTGGAATTCAGCGTAAATAAAGGACGTGTGAGGGCTTCGAGGAACATTGTAATCATTGTTGTAAGGATGAGTCAGATTTATCCAACGTCCAAAAGGCATGATCATTTGCTCTCATGCTGACTGCTGTTCATCAACAACTAAGGTTGGAATTTTACACAAGTACAACAATGGGTTCTCCACTGAGTGACTACAGACGGCGTTTTCTGAGGATTCGCGTTTTATGCTCCACTGGACTCAAACAAGTAAACACAGAACACTGCTTTCAGAGGTTTCACCCCCCATACATAAAACACCTTGCAGCCATTGCCAGAACAGTCCAGGCTGGAGGCAGAAGTATTATGATCCGGAGAATGTTTTCCTGTCATTCTCTCATCATTGTGGAAGGCACAATGGATCAATACAAGTAGGCATCAGTCCTTACAGACTGTCCACCCCTATTATTAGCTCATTGTTTTTCAACACGATGGCATCAAGCAGCAGAATGATGCAATGTGTCATACAGTTGGTAGTGAACATGCGTGGTTCAAAGAGCACTTTGTCGCTCAACGGTCATTTTTTGCAGACGAGGGCTAATTAGACCGGGACCTACAGCTTAAAGTAGATTTCGAACCACTACAAACATCCATGCCCAAGGTGGGATTCAAACCCAGGAACTGTTGAACCAAAGGCAAGAGCACTAAACTTTCAGCTACCAGCTTGGCTCAAAGAGCACCTAAATGAGTTTACTGTTCTCCCTTGTCAGCAAAATTCCTGGACGAAAATCCAATTGAGAATGTGTGGGATCGGGTTGATCACAGCATGGATTCTCACCCGCATTATTAATCACATCTTGCCATGGCACAGAAGTTTTCATGGCTCCACATCCCTGTGAGCAATTTCAGAAACCTAACTTACTTTTTTCCTGTAAGTCTCACACTAAAGCATTCTACAAAAGGTGGAGGCTTTAGACAGGTGATCACATTAATTGGACTGGATTGTTAACCACAAGTATACAAGATATTTTTTAAAAAAATCAAAAGCATATGTGTTATTGCTTTTGTATTCAGTTTTGATCATTTACTGTACTAAATTTCAAGTTTCTCCCAAAAAAGGTTACCTCTGATTGCCATTTAAAATATTTGAGCCTATTTCAAAAATTTTATTTCTTTTCAGTCTTGCCCTGTAGAAAGCAGTTTATAAGGAAAATTTAATAATAATTACCATGTGCACTTCTCTAATATTTCTAATATTTACCAAACAATGCATCACCTAATGTTACTTGTTTAGGTACTTCCTTATAAAATTATGTATCAAATATATATAGATAAATATAAGTTGTCAACTAATTAGTATTAAAACAAGATTTATGAGGGTTAAGAATAATGGCTAAATTATACTGTAAATAATTTCTCAGCATCCACCATGTAAATTATCTTTTGGAAGGACTTTTCATAAGTTAGTGGAACATACTTATGAATCTTAAGAAAAAAACATGGAAAATTCGAAACCACCTATTCTGATATATCTTCAAAAGATTTACAGTTAAATTTTATAAATAGTTGGGATGCAACATATTTCATAAATACTTAAACTTAAGATCGCAAAGAGTACTCAAAATCAGTTCAAAATGTAACAATTTTTGATTATATTGTTATTTCCAACATACAGATACTAAAATTGTCAGAGAATCTTAGAATTCTTTCAATTAACAATAAAGTATTAACAACTTCAATTTTAAATGATATAAAAGTTGCCCATTATGTTCTGAAGGTAAATCATTTAAACTCTGGTGCTCGGAAATTATTCACACGAAAACCTCAACTGTTATAAATTTTTATGCTCAGAAACTTAAGAAATATAATTTTTATAATAAATATACATTAAATAAGTAATTCAATTAGATTAGCTAGGAATTCATATGTTAAAAAGTTTGAACTTTTTTACTTTCCATTTTGAAGCTTAATTGCTTGGTTATTCACGACATAAAAATATTAAAAAACTCTACAAATACATAAATGTTTATTTATTACATTATGCATTATAATATATATGTATGCATATTAAAATATGTTTAATTGCTATTAAACATTTTACAATATAGAAAACTCAACACTGAAAAAATAGAACAAATCTGAATTTTAACTGCTCAAGGCGAAACATATATTGAAAGGTATATTGGTTTCCTATTTAATATTACACGCATCAATATCCATTTTTAATAAAAATGCCTTTTCACTTTTATATTTTTTAAAGAAAATTATCCAGTTACTAGGAAATGCAATCGCATATGTTAATCATAATACATAAAGAATATGTAAAGGAGTATTAAATGAATATTACATAAAGGTGTGTTTAGAAACAAGAGATACCTTACTCAAATTCATTAATATAGAATTTATTAGATATAGAAATTAAACAGACTGAGTTTTGCATTGAATACACAAATGAGAGTGCAATTATATGATGCAATGACAGTTTCTAAGAAGATATTTATTGACTTAAAATCAAACTTACTCTTTCTTCTCTTCCTTCGAGGCTCTTGTTCCTCTACCTGTGATTCAGGCTCCTGTTCCGCTAACTGTGATTCTGGCTCATGTTCCGCTAACTGTGATTCAGAATAACTTCTTTTTCTAAAATCAAAGTACAAAGTTAAAGTAAAATTCAGAACTTTATAGTTTGAAATATTAAAATATAGATTATATAGTTACTTTAAATAAAACACCAAAAACTCAAATGCTTCAATTTTTATAAAATACCCAATATTTTGCTTCGTTAATTAAGAATTCATGATTAGAAAAGAGAATCTTAAAACTTATTTAATGTAAAAAGCGTTTCAAAAGTCATTAGAGAAAATAAAATTATTGTTGGCAAATTCAGAAAGAGTAGACCTGGGAACTGGTGGCCAGAAATAGATATTTAATTGATGCTTTTGAAGCTATTGAGAGGGAGACTAGACCAACTGGACTTATTACTAATCAGGACAAAACTAAATATTTTACTGTAACTAGAAACCAATATAACCTAACACTAATCAAGACAAACAAAACTAAATATTTCCCTGTAACTAGAAACCAATATAACCTAACACATCTCATTGGGGATTACATATTTGAAACAGTTACTGAATTTATCTTTAGTTAAATATTTAATAATAATTACATTTTCCTAGAGTTAAGATGACATTTAGCTGTAATTAACAAAGGCTTTTTGTCCTATAAGATATTTATTGAAATTATCACGAAAATAAAGTTATTGATCAATAAGACGATTTTCTATCCTGTCTTGACCTATGCTTCAGAGACCTGGACTTTGACAGTAAAAGGGAAGAGGCTGTGTTGGGCTTGTTAGAGCACAGGATCTTAAAAATGATCTACGGAGGTACAAAAGAAAACAAGTGTCTGCCGCAGAAGATAAAAAACAGAAATATACTGATTGTACAAGGAGCCAAACATTGTACATCACATTAAAATAAGCAGTCTTAAATGGATTGGGCACATTATCAGAATGAAAGACAATAAAACTCTTAAGGAAGTTTTTCATCAGCACAAGAGAAAGACCAAAGCTGAAATGGGTGGATGCAGTCTAGAGATTATAGGGTCTTTGGCACTAGAAATTTGAAGAGTTTGTCTGCCAGTAAAGGTGGCTGGAAGAAACAAGGTCTTCTTGTTCAGAAGTCCTTGTCCTATCCTGGGGTGGCACACCATAAATGATGATGCATTTAATTTTTAATATTTTGATATTAAAATATTTATTTTTGCGCAATTTTTAAATTAAGATTATTTAACTATGGCATATTTATTTTTATCAAAAACTGCAAGAAAAAAATTACCTACAATGAAAAGATCTTTGAAATTCTTATGCACTCTTGCATTACCCATTGAAAGGAATATTTATTTTTATGGAATATAATATAAAACTTTTACATAGGGAAAAATATATAAAACAAAAACAAACTAAAATATAAAACAAAATTGATATTTTGATTAGCAAATGATACACTTTTCAATTATGAGTAAAATAAACTGATATATAAACCTAAAATTAAATACAATATTCTAAAAAATTATTGAAATGTTATGAAATAAAAATAATTATAAAAATTATTTCAATACACTTAACTTTAGAAAAGTAACTTTCTTTTACAATTTATATAAAATAAGTAACAAAATAAATTTATGAATAATCCCATAGGTTAAACATTCGGAAATTATTTAACAGTCAAATATTGGAGATTTAAATTTTTCCAATTAAAAAAAACATGAATTTTAAAAATGTTTTGAAAACAATGGAAATCCACAATAAAGTCAAAGGCTTAATTTTAAGACGCATAAACTTTAGTAGAGTAGAGATGAATTGAAAGACCTAATAGCTCTCCTAAACACTATCATTATGAAAAACTTTTTAATGACCGCGAAGATAAAGTCCTATATTATAAATAATGAAATTGCCTCGATAACTTAATAAGTAAAAATAAGATAAAATGATAACAATGAAATTTATATCATTAATAATAAAAATACGACACACCCCAAAATCGAATGATTGAATACTTGAAAAATTCAGCATTATAAGAAAATTACAGTACATATATTATTACATTTACAGGGTTTATAAATTTAATTCCATATTTTTTAAACATGAATTCCTTTGTGTATCACTGACATAATAAATAAAATCAAACCTTAAAAAATATGGTTGTACTTAATGGTTGTTACTTAAAAGTACATTGGTTAAATTCTTTAATACATACATCATGTTTAACTTATTTAAAATCAGTGTTTTTCTTGATCATTAGAAATAAAATTTTGTTATACAAAGCAATTATCACATTACACATACAAGTTTTAAAAAATTTCATCCCATAATTGGTACAAGGGATCAAAACCAGGTTTGTCCCTTGACCTCCCGTGTGACAGACGTACCCGGACTGTTCTCTCAAGACTTGCTAGCGGTCATATTAAGTGCCTCACTTTCAACGAGGGCAGGAAAACTTTCGTCACCTGCACCAAGTGCCAAAATCATCAGGCTTCTCCTGAGCATCTTTTGGATTGCATGGGTCTCTCTAGGGAGGATCTCTTTAGCAATCCTCTTTTAGTCTTCGACTTCCTTACAGTCAACGAACTTGTGGATCTAGTCTCGACTCCGTCAGACATGGAGGATAAGCAACAACAACAGCACAACAAAAAATTTCATATTTAACCATTTAAAAATAATATTTTTAAACTTATGCAATAAAATTTTATACAAAGTCATAAAAAATACATCACACAATTTTAAAATAAAATTTAAGATCCTTCTTCAAGCTCTCTCTGACAATTTACACAGTGGGCAGTCGAATGCCTTAAAATAGCCTTAGGTCATCAGGCTGTTCATTACGCTCACTTAAAATTTCTAATGAAACTGTATTCATTGGAAAAATGTTTCTACTATGAATATAAACTTAATAATAGAAAATCATTTGCTTATTAAAGCTACCCCAAACAGAATATAGGACAGAAAATTTCTGTAATGATAAAAAGTTACGAAAAAATATTACTAATACTGTTAAGTATAAAATTTTACTCAGAAAATCAATGGTAGTTAATTACAAAGAAATATTGATCAAGCAAACTGACACTCAAAATAAGAAATGTATAAAAATTTTGCTATTCTAATTTAAATTAGAGTATTTCACATCTATCAGAACTCTCAAATTTTTTGTCAATATTGCAGAATAAAATGTTAAAAAATATTAAGGATCAAAATATTTAAAATGCAATAAGTGCACTCACTATTGTCCAAGGCATTCTTTCTTGCTTCGATTTCGTCAATCAACCACTTTTCCATGTTTCTAAAGTAAAAGAAATATTCTAGAACTTCTTGACACATTTTCTCAGTAATTTCATTCAATAATTTTTCATTTATTATTTAAGAAAGTAACATTTATAAGCACACCAGTTAAATTTAAAAAAGTGTAAAATAAAGGAGTTTAATTTAGCATTTTATTATACTATAAATGTATAAAGATATGAATTTTGATTACAGCTTCCATCTATTTACCATTTAGTTTGCAAATCCTTACTTACATATTTTGTATTAATTTACTTTTTAACTATTGGAATAAAGAAAAGATACATTAGATCAAATAAAAGCTAAGATACTGGAAAAATTCCAATTAAAAATGGAAGCTTTTATATTTTCTCTTATTTCTGTTCACATATTATAATGACAGTAACATTTTATCAGTAAATAATTATTTTAAATAGCAGTATTCTTCAATATTAATACTTGTTTTTCACTGTTAAGTTTTATGAAGAAACTAGGAAGCTTCTAACAGCATAAAATGCAATTCATTTTCTCTAAAATATGCATACAAAAATCAAAAATATTAGTATATATCCTGGAATGGCTCATGCTATACATTGCGAGTTCTTTACCTTCAGAAAATAGTCTAATGTATTCTTTTATCTAAATGGTGCTATTAAAGTAAAATGGCTTATATAATTTAAAAATTTATTGATTTTAAATTTATTGTTCTAAAGATAATTAGTTTTGAACAAACATAATAGTAATGTTTTAAAAATAATTTAATAATAAAACAATTAATTTTACAATAAGATAATACTTTCTAGAAGCTTAAAAAGTTAAATTGTTTATATGTAGTATGATTGTGATTTCAACTGATCATTAATACACTACTTAAAGAGAAAAATTTTCTTAAATGTATAAAACTATTTGATATAAAAATGTTAAATGATACTTGCATATTAAATAAAATTTTATTCTTCAAAACAAATTAAATGTATGATGACATCAATTCTTAAACAATAAATTCTTAATTTGCAGAACAATTTGTTTAAGAATTGATTTCATCATAAATTTAATTTGTTTCGAAGAATAAATTACTATTGTGGAATATTTATTTTCGAAAATATTATCCTTACATCGTGGCAAAAAAAGGAATTTAAATATACACTCGAGACGTCCGAAATGTATTTTTACGATAGATTTTCAATACAGTCTTTCATATTCATTTTTGATTTTGCTGTGCAATTCATTATTTTATTAATTTTTAACTAGATGTTATTATAATTGTTTGCTTCTCTATTTCCTTTAATTCTCTAAAATATTCTAAAATATTTTTAAATAGAATCTTTAATCAATTCTTTTTACTATTACTGTTTTCTTGCATGCGGTTAGGCTTAGCAATTCGAAATATGGGGGAAACCCCACTTTATTTGCATGGTTTTCGTATTTGGTGTTAAGGGGGAGGGGAAATTTCAAGTCGGGTGAAACTCCCGCCGTTTTTTTTTTTTTTTTTTTTTCCCAGGCCAATTCCTCCCCGATTGGCAGCCTTTTTGGGTTGCCAATCAATTTCCAAAACGCTTGTCTCATGTGCTTGGAGAAAAAATATTTCACCAAATTCAGACCGTAATACTCAGTTTTAGCAAATACTCTTTTTTTCAGTACTACATGGTATATTCTTAGTTTGAAAAACATTAACTTAGTTAAGTCACTTGGTCTACTTAAGTTATAAGAGCAACTGCATCTTTAATGTCACTAGCCAATTTTTAAATGACTCATAATATAAATTTGATAAAATAGTTTAAAATATTTCATTTATAATTATCAAAATTTATTATCATCAAGACCTGAAAAACCATTCACAAGAGGAAAACACACTTCGTAATGATATTGTAATGATGAATTAGAACCAGAAACTGAGGAACTTTCTTGGACGAGGGGGAAAAATTTTTATTAACAAGTGCTGAAACAGCATTATCATTTTATCATGCTTAATATTACAAATTTATATATCAAGAATTAAAAAAATATTTGAAAATTGAATGATTTTTTAAATTGAAAGGATAAAAGGTAAACTTATGCAATAAATTTAATCCCTATGTTCAAAAATATAACCTAAAAACTAAATGAATTCGTAAAACTGAGTATCACGGTCAGAGCCTCTCCTAATTGACGAACATTTTTTCTTGAAGTGGAGGAGATGCAATTATTTGAACCCAGAATGGGCTCCACTCCGCATACCTGATTTCAAATTGCCGAGCCAACATTAAATAACAACCAAGAAAACAATCGGGGTTTTCCCCCGATTTCTAATTGCTGAACTAACGGTATATAAGAATACAGTATTTTAACAGTAACAGTATTTTATAATTAGTTTTATACTTTAATTAAAATTAATGTACAAAAAATTCTTAATAAATAACAAATCAGATTATTTAGTACGGTTGATATGTTAGTTATGGAATACATATATATATATATATATACATGTAACATATATATACATATATACATATATATACATATATACATATATATATATATATATATATATATATATACATTTATATGGCTAAATTTGAAAAAAACAAGCTCACATAATAAATAGTATTAGGAGAATAGTAGATATTAAATGTGGAATAAAAATCATTGGCAGATCCAAATCTTTCAGTTTTAATAATTAAATGAAATTTAAAATAAATCTGGAATTCTAGAAAATTGAAGATTATAAAAATTTTAAATGTATCTATAGTGTAACTAAAATCTGTGAGGTAAAATGAATAAAACTTACCCAAGAAATAAAAATTATTAACGATCATAAACTGCAATTCTAACCACAAGTAAAGTTAGTAATCCGTAAGAGCAAATACGCTAATCTAGAGTTCGCTGAGAGAAGCTAAAACTAGTTATGAGAGAAAGTTCTCGCGGCTGACAGATTTTTTGAGGACCCTGGATCTGGCAAACTTCATTGGATGGCTGAAGTTGAATGGTCTTGATTCTGATTGGCGTATTCGATAGAATGAGGTCAGGGGCGGGTCCTCTTAAAATTTCGTCATAGAAAAACTTTCATTTACTAAAATTCTGAGTTAAATTTATAAATTATAAAAAAAAACTTATTAAAAGTATTTAAGAGCTTGAAAGTAGTTAATTAAATGGATTTCTTTTATAACATAAGCAATGTGACAAGGAGATGCAACTAAACAATTATGCAAGTTTCATATCTCACCTGCTTTTGCACAGTGAGACAGTAACAATATGAACACAGAGTAACCGCATACAAAAGAATAAAAAGTAAAAAAATATGATAAAATTGAATTAAAGTATTCCCCCCGAATATACGCACATATTTTTGCCTTTTTATTTGATGTTATTTTATCTTATTTTTTATATTATATGTATATGTGTGTGTGTGTGTACATATCGCTTTTATAATGTTTTAGGTTGCAGAAAAAAATAAAGAAAAATTGTAGTAATGTTAAATAATTGCCTATGTTAATAGTTTATGGTGGCAGGTGAAGAAACTAGGCAGAAACGTAGTGTACGGTGACGGTACCGTTTGTGGGAAATGAATTTATTATAGGACAGAAGAATTATGGTGGAAGTGTTGTGGGTTCTATCTAGGTTTTAATACATATTAAATATTATTCTTGGTTTTAATTAAAACTTTCTAGGTTTTAATACATATAAAATATTGAATATACTTAACATGATATTATTTTTTTACATAAGTACTCATTTTATTTAATAAGCAATGAATTGTTAATTTATATATTTTATGTAAATAAATAAATGCGCGATTTTAATTTTATTTTAATTAAAATTACAAATTTCCAAAAAGGTAAATTTCATATAACTGAAATAGCATTCATGGAAACATGTCAGAATGTGATTAAAATACAAATAAGAATTTTTTTCTTTAGCAGCACTTGAAATCTGCATTATTAATAATCAATAAAAAACGTCTATCCGATTCTGGATTATAGCAAATCAAAAGTTTGGAAACCTTCATTTTAAAGAAAAAAATGCTGCATAAAAAATTTTAATGGTTTCGTTTTTACGTTTTTTCACTAGCTGATAAAACCAAAAGTAATTAATTACCTTTGAAATCTAGGAAAATATATAAATTTAGTTTCGTTTTCTTGTTACTAATTATGTGCACACATCGTAAGCTTATAATTACTTCCCAAATATCGTTAAATTTTTAGCTCTAACAAAATATTGTTTTTAATCAAAGAACATTGTTTTGTTAAAAAACGATGAACTTTTTGAGAATCTAACTTTTCGAAATATTGAGTTAAGAAATTTAAAAAAAATTAGCGGTTTTATTTTCTGTTAACCACGTATTCTTTACATTTATATATTTAATATCGGTTTTCAGCCTCTGAGTGTGTGTTTTTAAAACATGCTATACATATAGTTTTGAAATTTGAAACGAATTGCTTATCACATTAAATTATTTATTTAAACTAAGTGAAAAGTTCAAGCTTTGGCGAAGTATTTTTTATTTGACTTTTAATTCTTTGCGTCTTTTATATAAGCACTTTATTTTGAGAAATTTGTTTTTCAATAGATAAAGAACATTGTATTCAATACTTTTTTTCTTTTTTTTATGTCTGAGTATTCATAAGCTGCTTCTTGATGTTTCAACTGGTTATTTCCTTTTGTGTATAATAAAAGCATATTTTAACTTGAAAGAAGTCATTCTGTTGTTATTTTCCGATGACACTTGGACAAGCCAAGCTCGCTATGCTTTTGGCAGTGCGAATTAATGGGATTTTACAAATACAAAAATGCAGAAGTTACTGGGATAATAGCAATCCCACGCAAAGCTATATGCAACCTAAGGGATAATCTATTTTATTTTTTGTTTCTGCAGTGGAGATATTTACTTTCATTGCGAGTTTTGCTAAAAGGGTTGGGCCTGTCGCCAGTTTGATATGGCGTCGCTGTGCGTAATGAGACATTGCACTTGTTGACCGGGTGTGTCTGGGAAGCAAAGTGACACTAGAAATTGCTTTAATCAGCTTCTTGCATATAATTTGCAAGGCTTGGGGTCTGTTTGGTTTAAAAAAAAATCTTATTTTTTCATCTGATCTTGTATTTTAGAAATTTATTTTACTTGCAATTCACAATATATTACTTCTGCTTGACATTTTTATCGAATAAAGTAGTTCTTTTATGTCAATTACCGTTTCTTACATATTTATGCAATTTCTACATATTTATATATAAGTGATAAGACAAATCAAAATGTACCCCTAAAAATGAATATATGGATTGCTTGAAAAAATAAAGAAGCTTTTGTTTTCAGTAAAAGAAAAAAGAATTGAATTTTAGAGCTACTAAAGTTTACTGTTTTGTAAAAATTCATTAAAATTAACAAAACATGCGTAATTTTATATGCAACAAGCGAGCAACTAATAAAAGAAATTTTATAATTTGCTCCCGATTTTCGCAGTAGGAATACGCATATATAAGCATTATATATATATATATATATATATATATATATATATATATATATATATATATATATATATATATATATATATAAATTTTCCCATTTCGACTTCAACCTCTGCGGAAGGACAGAAGACGAATGTTGCATTTCTGCTTTTTGCATGCATTTCTGTCGAAGTGAGTGCTTGTGAGTTTTCTGGGAAGCCAATAGCTTTCAATTCTTAGGGTATTCACTTTACCGTTTTAAGTATATCGCATATTAATCAACAATTTCAGATAAATACAAAGTGTGTTTGTAATAAAACATTTATTAAAAATAATGTTTATAAAAATAATAAATTAGCAATCGAATTAGAAATTCAACATCATGTATGGTTTTTATAAGAATGTATAGTGATCAAAAAGCACGAATAATTTCTGTAGCTGCTGTAATTCTGAATGTTATTAGACAGCGAAAAAAAATAAAGTAATATTATGAAATAACAATTATATATATTACATGGAATAAAGCATAGGAACGCGTAAATATTGCAAATGCGCGTGTCGTTGTATATAATTATATTATAAATGGTATTGAGCTCCAGTGGATCAGTAGCTTCACGCCGCTTCCCGTAAGCTCAGCAAAGAGAAGCATCATCTGCCGCGGGCAGTGGTTGGGGGTGACCACGGTGTATTCCCTTTCACTGGGTTGCTGGAACTCCGTGGGTTGCGGACGTGTCCACGTTAATATGTGACGTCCAAAGTCCTTCCGCTGGTGTGGCGTGGATGTGGAGAGGAGGGTGCCAGCTCAGATGTGGTCTCGTCACCTGACCGTGGTTCAAAATGACGAGGCACCTTAATAGAGCAAAGTCGTACTTTCACTTTCGTGGTGCTCTGATCCAAAACGAAAGATGCTCTCTATTGACTTAAATACGCATAGCCAACGGCACAGCGAGCTTGGCTTGTCCAAGTGTCATAAGCAACAACAACGACAACATAAATGGTATTAAAACTATCTTATTCAGAATAAATAGCACTCACAGTTTGATACTAGTCTTTGTTAAACGAAGTAATGAAAGCATATTTTTCCTTCAGCCTACTGTCATATCTGTCCAGGAAAGAGTCAGGAAATTCTCCGGTTTCCCCCTTAGCGCACATCTTTAACCCAGATAAGCCTACTGTCCTAAATATAGGACAGTAGAATATAGAACAGTAGGCTTATCTGGGTTAAGTCTCAGGCATTCATTTATAAAACCCATATTGACCTGTAATAAAGCCATTGATTCATGGGACTCCATTCACAAATTAACCCAGATAAGCCTACTGTCCTATATTCTACTGTCCTAAATATAGGACAGTAGGCTTATCTGGGTTAAAATAGCTAATATTCTAAGAAAACTGAAATATACTGGTACGACAAATGGACAGAATTAAATTGCGATACTGTGAGAAAAATTCATTTTCTAACTGAAATGGAATTTTCTAACTGAATTGACACATAACTGAAAAACAGATAATAAAAAGTATGTTTAAAACTTTAATTACTATTTTGCAGAGAAAGCAGCTCATCTTTTTTGAGATACATCAACCGAGTCTTTGTTGCAACATTATTTATGTGCTCTAATTCTGATTTTCTTCGATGGATGGTATTGTCTTCTGAGATGACAGTACCTCGATCATAATTATGTCACATTTGCTAACCATATCACAATGACTCAGCCATAATATTTGATATTTCACGATTCAGTGTTTTAATTATGCTAAAAAATATGCGTTACGCTTAATTATGCTATAAATTAGGTTAAGAGTGAATGAATTGTGTGTAACTGTTTTTTTATTTCTATTTCTCTTGCCGGCCGACCGATGGCTGAGTGGTTAGCGCTCCTGACTCCTGAGCTGTGGGTCATGGGTTCGAATCCCAGTTCGGGCATGGATGTTACTTTCATTTTCTATTCTCTCTGTATTTCTCTGTCCTTTCTTCTGTGATGATGTAAGAATGTGGCCCACCCTATAAACGGGTTTGTGGTGGTATGACGCGGTTAACGGCTACTCGCCTCCGTGACTTGGTTCACAGGTGCCCACTTGGTAACGACACATGAGTAGCAGCTTCTGGCCTTGTTGTGGCACAGGGTTAGTCACCCAAGTGTGCCCACCGTTGTAAAAAAATTTTCTCTTGCCAGCGTTTAAGAATTGGAAAAATTCGAGTGATTTTAAAATTTCGTGTGTTTTATAAAGTTTGAGTCCCGTTTTAGAAACATTAGGAAAAAAAATCATCTTTCTTATTTATATTTCTCAACCACTCCTCAGCACACGTGCTTAAAGTATCTCTCTTGAAATCCTACCTTTTTCAGGGTATTTTGAAAAACACTTTCTGACAGTTGCTTCAAATAACACTGATTCCGCAACATGAGGGTAATAAATGTACGACATCCTGTCCAGCTGCAAAAAGAATATGAATCCCTCAGCAACTCAAATTTCAAAGGGACCAGAATGAATTCTAGGAACCCATCCACTTGTCCAGCGAAGAAAACCACCCGATAACACGCATTCCTCCCTCCACTTGGCAAAACAGATTTTAACCATCTGGTGAATTTACGACTTCCTGTAGGGCGATCGAGTGGATAGGCCAAGGACGAGGGGTTTGCCTTTGCGGCGGAGTTCCTGTGCCATTGCACGCACCTCCAATTTAATTTTAAATTATTTTAAGTATCTTTCATGTTAGTCTTAAGGTATTTAAGAAAATATAAACATGAAGAATTTTACTATTAAAAGTTAAGAATTTAAATTTAAACAGATTATATTAATAATTATTAAGTTAATTAGTTTTAAATAATATTTAAATTTAAGTTTAATGAAGGGGGTGGGGGGAATCGAACATCTTGGGAAACCAGTATTTTCATCATATGGCCATGGCAGTAAGTCATTTACACAAGCAAGTACAACAATCAGTCCAACAAATCTCATATGCTTTTGCTTAATTTTTGATTTTGCAGTTTCTCGTATATTATATACAATTACCTGAGAGAGCGAGGAAAAGTCGGTCCAGCACCGGGAGAGCACTTATTTTATTGAATAAACAAAAAGGTCTTTTACATCATGGGGTAATACATAGACATCTAGGTTAACATTATAGTTTGTCTTGTTTACATAATATTAGATTTGTATACAGAGATCTTTTTCTTTTTTCTTGGTTACAATGATAGTTATTTACATGTTGATATAAGTATTTACAGATGAACATATTTTTAATACATATGATGTACGTTGGTATCATCCAATTTACAACAATTCTTTAACAGTCTATATTAATACAAATCACATATAAAGATCAGGTGCAATCTACATATATTTGGACATGATAGGCTTACTAATTATTATTATATAGAGACAAATGGTATATAGTGTTAATAGTTAGTGTATAGCTTAAATTTGTACTTAATAAATTTATGTATTTATATATTTATTTCACTTTATTTAGTCACCTAGGAGGTAAGGCAAAATGCTCTTTCTCCTAATCAATCCATGTCAGCAGGACTGCACTAGAGAGGAGCAGCGAAGAGTTTGCGAGGGGGGGGTGGAAGCTGAGCGCTTCTTCCTAAAATCAATCACTGTCGTCAAGGAGAGATATAGAATGCCTGCATGCGTAGTTATAAAATTAAGTTCCTGTGTTTCTTAAAATTGCATGGGGCCTTCTTCTAATTGTTGGGTCATTTATATTATAACTGGGTTGGTTTTGGATTAGAGGGTTTTGTATATTAGTTAGGTTGGAGTAAAATTTTTCAGCCAGTTTAATGATGTGCTCTGTAAATGTTTCGATATCGAACTCATCGAAGATATTTTTATTTCTAAGGTAAATGGGGGAGTTTGTGATCATCCTGATGATCTTGTTCTCGAGTGATTGAATGCGGCACATATAACTTTTGGCGGCATAGCCCCACACAGGTGCTGCATACGTAGCTATTGGTCTTATAATGGCCTTGTAAATTAGTATTTTATTTTGTATGCTCATTTTTGATTTCCTATCAATCATATGGCCATTGCGTTGCCTCGTGGATAGGCCAAGCAGCGTAGGCCAAGCGGTTTGCTTCTCGGGAGATGCTGAGCTGTTGTTGTTGTTGTCGTGTGCCAGTCAGGCTGGCAATATGGGGTGCGCTGCTCCACTTTTCCAACTGAACCAAATTTTGGTGTGGAGTCCGACTTCCTCAGTACACACATGCCATAGGGACCCGTTTATAGGGTAGGCAACCATTCACACCTCATTCATACAAGGAAAGTACAAAGAGAGGATAGAAAGAGAGAGAAAGTACATCCATGCCCGAACCGGGATTCGAACCCAGGACCTCCTTATTCCTAATGAGGCACGCTGACCACTTTGTAGGGCGGGCGTCTCTTTGCGCATTACTATCCCATTTTGGCGATGTAACTTTTGCCGAAATTCATTCATTCATTGTCGTGTGCCATCTAGGCTGGCAACATGGGGTGTGCTAATCCACTTTTTCAACTGAACCATGTTTTGGTGTGGAGTCCGACTTCCTCAGTACACACATGCCATAGGGACCGGTTATAGGGTAGGGAGGGACGAAATTTGTTTCAACACAAAAAACCAAAGAAAATGATATAATAAATGAAATACTATCGCTAAAATGTCTAGTTGGAAAGTTTTAAATATTTTTTAACAAAAAGCGTTTAAAATTGAGTCTGTTGACAAAATATTTAAGAAAGTTGTTACTAATGACACTTCGACAAGTCAAGCTCGCTATGCCTTGGTTATGCGAATTTAAGTCGAATGGGAGCGTCTTTCGTTTTAATCAGAGCACCATGAAGGTGAAAGTACGACCTTTCTCTGCACACACTTGCCATAGGGACCCGTTTATAGGGTAGGCACCATTCACACCTTATTCATACAAGGAAAGGACAAAGACAGGATAGATAGAAAGAGATATATAGTACATCCATGCCCGAACTGGGATTTGAACCCAGGACCTCCCTATCCGCAGTCAGACACGCTGACCCCTAGACAAGTTGGGCGGCAGATGCTGAGTAATCCTGGTTTTAAGAAAATAAAGACAAGAAAGAGAATTTTATACCTCGTTTTCACAATTATGTGATACAGAAATCTGCAGCAGAAAGCAAGAAAAAAAATTTGCTTGTAAAAAAAATATTCCTTAATTATTTAAATTTCTAAAATCCAAAGACGGAGGAAATAACAAATGAAGTACCGTTCTATGAGCGTCTAAAGAGTTTCGTTTGTATGTAATTTGTATACTTAGTTTATGGTCATTTTTATGCACACAATGTAATGACCTACAATTCAAAAAATATTTCAAATCACTACTGCAGACAACCGCCACACCGTAGGTGGATTTCAACCTACGAAGTGTTGAACCAAAAGCTTCTTACAGCGATTTTTAAAGGAATTGTTATAAAGAGTTATTTTGAAATGCTTCAGATACTGGCAGACGAAGAACTGAAGGAAAAAATTTAATGTTAGATCTGTAAATAAGAATACAATTTTACCGCAGTAGTTTATTTTACTTATCTTTCAATTATTTTATTTATTTATTACTTTACATATATTCAGACTTGTATGCTTGATTCTTGAGATCCGCTTGTAAGTCTTCGTTGATAATAGGACAAATAGCACAATGACAGGTGTACAACCACAAAAGAATAACGAAGAAAACACCCAGGGCCACGGTGGGAATCGAACCCACACTCTTACGCTCCCAAGCGATTAGCGGAGTGATACTTTGACCACTCAGCCACGGAGCATCCTAGAAGTAAGGATCGTTTCACTATTTCATGCAATTTGGAGATGCAGTTGCCAGTCCCCCATGGAAAATTTCTTTCAAGGCGGAAATGTGTAAAAAAAGGTATACATTGTCTAGTAATTTAAAGACACTCGGCCCTACTTTAAGACACAGACTCATTAAAACCCATTTAAATGAGAAGTCTGCAATCAATCTTTCAGTGAGAATTGAAGTCTGATTATTATTGATAATAATTTTATGTAAACACCAAAAAAAAATTTCTTGTGATAAACCCTTTCAGGGTAAAATATGGAATCAAGGTTTTAGTAAGAGAGGAACTCTAACACCACATGAGAGGACACACTCTGGAAAAAATCCATTTCAATGTAAAATTTATTTTATTTTATTTATTACATTACATATATATTCAGACTTGTATGCTTGATTCTTGAGATCCGCTTGTAAGTCTTCGTCGATAATAGGACAAATAGCACAATGACAGATGTACAACCACAGAAGATAACACCCAGGGCCACGGTGGGAATCGAACCCACACTCCTACGCTCTCAATTTTCAATTAATTTTTGACTAGAAGAGTAACATAAATCCCAAGCACCCCACCAGGATTTGCATGCAGAGGCTCAGAAACCTGTTGCACAACAGTGATTGAGATCGAGGTCGGAATTTTATGCTTCGGTGAGCTCTGCCCCATCGTGAAGCCCCAGTGAAACCGAGAAAAAAAATTGCAATGGCTCCTAATTTTATCTATTGTACTATCATATCAAAGAGAAAATTGTCTTGTGCGCGTTTAGAAAATTTGCCCCCTTAGATCTGTTAAGTTTTATGCGAAAATAAAATCCATGTAATTTGACCACTCGGCTAAGGAGTGGGTGGATAAGAATTAATTATATAGTGATTCGTTTGTAATTTAAAAAAATGGTATTAAAATAATCCCTATAAAAAGAAACAGTAAAAGGAGATTATTTGCACTAAAATCTGACAGAAGCCGCATTCCTAAACTTTCAGTAGCCTTGGCTATAAAAATCCAGTTTAATACAAGTGAAACAGAATTCTATATACAGACTATGAAAACATGCACAGGTTATAAGATGATATATTTTGTAGAAGAGTATGAGAAAAATAAAATACAGTCTAATTTTCAAAATATTTTTGCAGGAATTATTACTATGGAGAATCATTTATAGCTAGTCAATTATCTTGACATAATGACACGTTTAATGAAGAGAAAATTTTTCTAAGGAAGTACTAAAGTTGCATGAGAAGATTTAGTTTTTCTATTTCTTAATCTTTTCTTTTTTGTTTACAAATAGCAAATAGAGTGCAAAACATATTTGTTGCTGTTATATAATATGTCAAGCTATTAGCATTGAGAAAGGGGCCAATGATGGTCCCTTACATACATACATAGCAGTGCAAAGCCCTTAAGGGTGTAGTATACCCCCCATCACAAAGTGCCTAGTAATTTTTAACCACGATCAGGGGACGAAATCACATCTGAGCTGGCACCTTCCTCTTCTCATCCACGCCACTCCAGGTTACTTTATACAGTAGGACACCCAGTAGGTGTATACATATAAAATGAAATACGGAATTTTTATTTGGGAATTTCGGAGGGGGAGGGAAAAAAACCGGAAATTTTGGAAGATATTGGGAATAAACTCAGCCAATCATGTTTCGCTTCATGGATTATTTTGCCTTACATATAAGGAGCGAAGTCAAGTAAATTACATAAATGTGATTGAAAAAATATCTGTTCTATCTAGAACAAGGCGCTCCGTGGCTGAGTGGTCTAAAGCATCACCGCTAATCGCTTGAGAGCGTAGGAGTGTGGGTTCGATTCCCACCGTGGCCCTGGGTGTTTTCTTCGTTATTCTTCTGTGGTTGTACATCTGTCATTGTGCTATTTGTCCTATTATCGACGAAGACTTACAAGCGGATCTCAAGAATCAAGCATACAAGTCTCAATATATGTAATGTAATAAATATCTAGAACAAAAGTTAATGTTTTGTGTGTTGTGAAAAACACACACACAAAAATTCTAATGTAAATAACAAACACTATGTATTGGTATTTAATTAAAAATTATCAAACTTATTTGTCAGGGCTATCAAAATAAATAAATATTTTGTTATAAATTCATACTCATTAAGAAAGAAAAAAGTTCTCTAGAGAATTAATTTTGAAAATTATTCTTTATTGTTCTTTAAATATAAATTGCTTTGTTTTCAAGGAAAATAATTTTCATTAATTTATTAATAAAAGGAAGGTGTAGATTGATACACTAAAAGATTATTGAAAAATACCTAAATAATAACGCTCCTATCAGATAATTTAGAAAGCAATCTTTTTTCTATGACTTCACAAGTATATAACTGTCCGGATAAGTGAACTCCCACCTAAACAACATTAAGTGGGTCGTGGCCCCGAAAGTGGAGAGGTCTTAATGGGTGAAAAACCGCCGTTAATGAATTCGAATAAAGGAAAATCTTCGGTTGGGATTCGAACTCACTACCTTTCGATAATGAGAACAAATGTCCTATCCAACCAAGTAACCGCATTTTGGAACAAATATTTACTTGTTGAACTATTGTGTGTGTAAGGAATATTCATATTCAAATAAAATTGAAATAAAGAAATTAAATTTTCTGAACTGGATTTTTGATTAAGGAAGACTAAAAACCATGATAAATTAGTTTTCCAATGTTTGGGAACCTTAGAAAATCATAAATCGGTGAAGATTTTCTTATATATATATATATATATATATATATATATATATATATATATATATATATATATATATATATATATATATATATATATATATATATATATAGTTTATTTGATCTAATCGCCGCTCAACTTGTCTAGTAGTCAGCGTGCCTGACTACGGATAAGGAGGTCCTGGGTTCGAATCCCGGTTCGGGCAGGGATGTACTTTCTCTCTCTCTCTCTATCTATCTATCCTGTCTTTGTCCTTTCCTTGTATGAATGAGGTGTGAATGGTTGCCTACCCTATAAACGGGTCCCTAAGGCATGTGTGTACTGAAGAAGTCGAAATCCACACCAAAATATTGTTCAGTTGGAAAAGTGGAGCAGCGCACCCCATGTTGCCAGCCTAGCAGCTGGCACACGACAATGAATGAATGAACTTGATCTAATCAGTTAATTTCTGTGCTCCTTTCAATATCAATGAATATACTTCTATTATTTAACTCTTCTGAAAATATCTGCAGCAAAGAGACTTCCAAAATGTTTATCTCATGAAAGTGCAGGTAAAAAGAGGTCACTTTTATCTACGTATAAGTAGAATTAACTCAGAGCGCATCTCTGGTAAAGCGTATAATTTCTTCCTTTTCGACGTTCAATGTTTTTTTTTTTTTTTCTTCTTCTTCTTCTGGTAAATTCCCTTTGCGAAATGTGGAGACGGTTAATATCCGAAAACCGTAAAAACTGGAGAATAATCAAAATGGTGGGATTCTCCAAATCAATTGGAGAGTTTGGTGAGAACCTGGAGTTTCGGAGCTTGGAGGGAGGGAGGGAGGGGAAACCATAGCAAAATATGCTTCTTAAAGCGATGCTGGAAATTCCTATTCATGACCTTGGATCTATGGGGGACGTCGAGGTTTTAGAGGGATATTCGGGATTAATAGCAGGAAGAGAGGGCTTGAGGGAGAATAATTGCTTGCATAATATCTGCAAGCGATTATTTTATTTACTTTAGATTTTCAGATTCTAATTGAAACTGATAGCTCATATTATTTTATAAATGCATTTTTTATTAAACATTAAAACATAATAGAATTAGTGAAAATATATTCAATATGCATTGATTTTTGTGAAATTTAATTCATATCTTGTTATTTTGATGGACATTATGAGGAAACTGTAGCCACGTTTTTATTGCCTAATTCTAATTAACGTTACAAACGACGCATCAAAGAATCGTTTCTCTATTTAGGATTGTAAAAAATATATTTTTTACTCTAATTATTTCCTTAACAGTGATTTTTATTTGTTTACACGAAATGTTTCGCCGTGAAATTTACGCAAATTTCAGCTCATTTGTATTTTGATCTATGATTTATAAAGAACCATACGTCCGCTTGCAAAAATTTAAATGAAATAATCTGGCACCTCTCAACACTGTTTCTCTTAAAATATTTCTCATCATATTATTTTTAATTTTATAAGGCAATAAAACCTATTACACAAAATTTCAACCATGCATATAGAAAATAGCCTCTTGTTAAAATGTTGCCATTTCTATCTGAAGAGGTGAGTATATATTCACGATAAAGATAAAGGATAACAATAAAGGATTCTTTATTAATAGTTCAATAATTATGTGACCGTGAGTTTGTGGATGAAATGAGTGAGTAATTTGTTGATGTTCCTTGAATTAAATGTCCAGTCTAACAGTTTTTATTTACTAAACATAAATGTGATCTATTTTCTATTGAATTTACTTTTTGGGTGACAAATTTGATAGTATTAAATGTTCTCTCTCCCTTTGTGGAATGGATTTACTTCAAGTGACAAATTAGACAGTTTTAAATATATTTTTTATTTGGAAAAAAAAGAAATCATATTAATTCTCATTTTAATAATTTTTTCGCCAAAAATGTTGACGCATCCGTTATGGAATCTTATAATTTTCAGCTCCGAAACTCATTTCTTTGTTGCTGTGTGTTCGAACCTAAAAAAGCCTAGCTGCTAAATTGTCATTTCATATTATAAGCATTCTTTTTGGTAGTGTAAAGAAAATAAATGGGTCTCATAAAGTTTGGGTTTTTATTTTATTTATTTTTTAGTACTTAGGTATTAGCTCCACCGCAGTCAATTTTGCGCCAATGAACATTAATGTAAAAATAATTACCATAAAATAACAAAGAAACAAATCTCTGATAAAAAAATCTCTTTTAGGAGCATAAGGTTTCGAACTCGCTGTCAATCACTTTCGAGCAATAGATAGTAAACGTTGCGTTTTTGTCTTCTGCATTCGCGCCTGTCGGTTAGGGTGCTCAAAATTTTTCGGGGTCTATGAAAAGTACGCCCTGAAGGCAATTTACAGTGGGGTGAAAAAAATGTCTTGCAGGAGCCCGCGATACGTAGGCTGTCCAATCTGGGCTTATCGCGGCTTAGTGGTAGACCAGGATCTTTGAAGTCCTTGCTTCGATATCACCTATTGTTGAACAACAGAAGATGGATGCAGCGCTTCTGCCAATTGGGGTGTTTAGAAGTCTTCCTGATTTCCTGCCTGAATACGGCCTACAATTTACGAAAAGATCACTAAAACTAAACTCCATAGCACGAGAGCCCATGTGGGCCAAGGCCTACAGTGCCCATAACTTTTTTCATAACCGATGGCCCGGGGGTGCGAAGCATATGTCCCAGTTAGGTGGTCAGCCTAACGTAAGACCCGCAGTGTTAAGTTCCCAAGCATGCTTGGTACTCAGTTTATCGACCCACTGAAGGGATGAAGGGCTGAGTCAACCTTGCCAAGCCGGAGGATTGAACCTCGGACCTGTGTCATGGGAGCGTGAAACGCTGCCACTAAACCACTGGGATTCTGAAAAGATCACTCGTAAGGCAATTTATATGTAGGATATTAAAATGCCAAACGGTAATCTACGCGTAATGTCGAAACAAAGTAATCTGAATTTCCAACGTGCATGTAGAAGCAACTTGTAATTCTTATTCTGAAGTTGCTTCATAGATAAAAAAATATTAGCAGACATGTATACGGAAAAGTACAAATCGTATACAGTTAATAGAAATATATGTATCATATTTCAGGGGGTATTAAAACAAACTTCGGCTTTTGAGGTTCCTGGGTTTGGGGTGGTACCCTCACCTTTTTCTGTTGTGGGAGAATATCCTATAAAAGAAAACTGATCTGGGATATTATTGGTCGGTTGTTCTTAAAGGGAATAAATTTAAGGATTTTTAGAGATTTTTAAAGTAACTTGGAGCTATGTTTGATAATGATTAAAGTAAATCGTAATTATTATAATTCACAGAAATTGGATTCGTAAAATGAAAAAATTTGACATAGAATTTATATTAAAAAATCTATTAAAACTTTACACTTGAAAATTGCCATGTATATACATACAGCTATCATAACCTACAGGATCTATATAGTTCAAAGAAAGTAGTTTAAGAGTGTGTTATTAGAGAGTAATGTATTGGATGATATAGAGGCCAATTTGTTGTACGAAAAATCAGATGCTGATTTAGAAGGTTTCAAGGCACTCATGCTCTGGAAACAAGCGTCTAGATTTTCACGAAGAAAATCAAAAGGTATTCTTTCCCATACAGATTGAGCATTAACAGAAAATACATCACTTTTTTATTTATATGATGTTATATTTAAAAAATACTGTCAATTCTCATTATAATGATCAGATTAGCAATAATACTTTAAAAATTTACATAAAAAGGGTATGTCTTCTAAGCAGATATGCGTCAAATACGGTTGCTAAAAAATAAATCTTTTGTAGGCAAAATCTTTAATTGCACAATCAGCTGCTTCAATAAATCCTTACTTAAATGTATTATTTTTAATTATTATTAATAATGAAAATATTTTATTTGACTCTCGATCCTGTTTCATAATAAATTGATGATTCATGTTAGATTTATGATTACATGCCAACAAAGTTCAATGGTGTTTACTTTTTATTTATGGAAACAGTTGCAATGAGCACGTGTTCCAATTATGCGATTTTTTAGATCTCATGCAGCTGCAACCAATTATCAGCTTACAAGTACTTTGTTTAAGCCGACTTTACTTTCGAAGTTCCAAAGAAAAAGATAGCCCAGTGTCCCCAAGGCAAGGTCAAAATATACTGTTGAAAATGAACTCATATATTTTTCTTGGGAGTTGATGGAAATTTTCGGGTGTACGAATGCTGTACGCAAAAAGCAATCATTTTAACTTAAATGTGTGACATTAGAAGGAAGTATAAAAAGTGCATATACAGTCGGATATAAATATAAGAAACCTATATATACCGAAAACTTCGGATTCATAGCGGTGCAGGCGAGTTCCGGACTGGACAAAGAGTTTGGACTACTCGCTCATCAACAGGTCCCTCGTACTTATGAATCATGGTCCTCTCCACATCCAACTACACCAGCAGCAAAAAAAACCGACGAAAGGAAAGGTCGCGGTGGTCTGGTTGGCGGCGTTTTTTTTATCAGTGGGTAGTGAGTTCGAATCCCATCTTAATCGTTGCTAAATAATATGCGCAGCAGGCCAAGTCACAGTCCTGGTCGTTAACTTTCGAGGGCCGTAGTTACCAGGAGAAAATGTTTACTCAGATTTCAAGAGCATAGCAGTGATTTGATAAAGTGATGTTATTTATTTTATTTTGAACGATATATACAGATTACTTTGCTTTGTTTAAAAGTATTCTGCACCACGAAATCTTGTTTTACAAATAGATCAGTTAAAAACAAATTGATTGAGTTTTGAAGCACTTGAAACTATCATTACGCTGCTAGTAAATATAAGTTGGTTGGTTGGTTGGTTTGACGCTCAACGGTCATTTTTTGCACACGAGGGCTAATTAGACCGGGACCTACGGTTTAAAGTGGAATCCGAACCACTACAAACATCCATGCCCAAGGTGGGATTCGAACCCACGAACAGTTGAACCGAAGGCAAGAGCGCTAACCATTCGGCTGCCATCTCGGCAAATATAAGTTGGAATTTATTTCATCCGTTTCCAGTGCATTTTAACAATAGGCGTTTTAATAAAAGCTTAAATATCTTAGGAGACTCACGCACGCATACGCGAATACACAGTGCATAATAACAATACTTTTCAAAAAACCGAAAAACAGTAATTATTATTATTATTATTTTTTTAAATGATAATATAGTGGGGAGATTTGACGACATGCACAAGTTTTGTGCTCTAAATGGACATGCATACATGGTAATTACAAAAAATGGCTTCCGTTTTTGAATACAATGACTGGAAGTTTGCAGAGTTCTGGATTCGAAAGGTAGAGACTAATTGACAAATTAAATCCCGTGAAAATAAGAGAAGGAAAATTGTTAGATTTTACTTTCGGAAGTACAAAAGAAATAAACAAAATTTATGATGTAGTTCGTGTGACACTAGAACACAGATTTTTTCCTAACTCAAAAATAGAAATAGAAGCTTTAGTTACAGATGAAATATCAGGATCAGACATACTACCCCTGAAGCAAAAGTAGTAAATGAAAATTTAGAATTAAGAAATTATACCCTTGCTGACTCCCCTAATTGTACTGAGCCTGAAATTGTTTTTATAGGGGCAGATTACTATTACAACATTGTGACTGATAAAATCAAATATTTGAATAGAAATCTCGTAGCTGTTGAAAGTATTTTTGGTTGGTGCCCACTGGGACGAAAAACTGATTATCACACTTTTAAATGCAGTGATAAAGGAAAATTTAATTTCGAAACAAATAGAAAATTTTTGACATTTGGAAAACTCTGGTTTACTTGACAAAAATAACGAAGATAATTTTTTCGAAAATAAAGTTTCGTCTGATTTTGAGTCAAAAATTAAATATGAAATTCAAAGATACACTGTTCGATTAGCTTGAAAGTAAATCAACAAAATTTAGATTAAAAAAAGAGAGAGAGGGAAATCACTGAAGTAAGATTTGACTGGTTACGAAGAAGATTAAGCATAACGAAATTCGATTTCGTTTCTCTTTATTTCTAAACGAATCATTTAATATCTTATTGGAATATTAGTTATGGTGCCGACCGATGGTGGAGTGGTTAGCGTTCCTAACTTCGATGCAGTATTCCTATTTCGAGCATGGATGTTCCTTTCTTTCTGTGTATTTCTTTGTCCTTCACTTTCGGGTCGAAGATGGCACACCCCTCTGTGCCCCATCGTGCAGTGGCCAGTTGGAAGCATTGAATCCCTAAACAAAGATTACAAACAAGGGCACTTAATTTGATTCCATTCTGTGCGTGATTCTTAATTTAAAACCAAGCAAAATTTCGGGGGTCAAACAAAAAAACATGTGATAAGTTACAATTTTATATAAATATTTCTGTTTCGAATATTCCGCATAGTAATTTTTTTTATTTCGTTTCAGCTAAAACTCCATTGGAAGACGACCCTCTGTATATAGAGAGGATACATTGTGAAAAGAATATAGATTGAGATGCGCTTTTATTTTCCCGATTCCCTACTTCCTACATATTTTAAAATAAAATTAATTAGAATATTATTATTTTTTAGGTGATTTATTAGGCGTTTTATTTGATTTTTAGTAGATTCATAATTGTTACAGATATTATAAATGCGTAGTGATTGTAGTAATGCGTAGTTTTTATAACTACAGAAGGGCCACCCAAGCATTGAAGTTCTTACAAGAATCCTGAAAACACCTACATTTATACACTTTATTTTATACATAACTTAAGCTTAAATCCCCTTTTAACACATTTTGATTTCTAATTTACTATATGTTTCTAAACCATTTTAACTTTTTGAATTTAATAACTCCTGGCAATATTTCTTTATTCTAATTTCAATTTTACCTTTGGCAACTCTCCTATTATTTTTATATATAAATTCAATCTGATTTGCTGATTTTGTTATTATGTATTTTTTCTATTGTATGTGTATGTTTAATCTATTGTGAGTATTTTTACTTTTCTGCATACATATTTATATATTTATTCTAATTTTTCAACTAAGTTTATCTTTGATTTTTTTCTTTTAATACAAACACTCTTCGGGGAAATTGCTCGAAGATATTTAGAAATTTGTCCTTCGGGCCTGTCTGAAATGAGTGTTTAATTTGCATAGCTGACCATCTCCCTCCTGATGAAGACGTGGTCCCTATGCCTTCTTATCATTTGCATCATATATTTTAGTATTTTTCCAATTTTATATTTCTGGTTTCAATATTTTTCATGTTTTATCTTATTTATATTGGAAAATCTTTCTTTAGCTGCTTTTGCGCTGGCTAGATTTCCTGTAACGTATTGCGGTTCAGATTTTATTATATTGTATTTTTATTCATTACTTTAATCTATATTTTTTGTCTTATATTAATATATATACATACATATAAATGTAACCAAATAATATGAAGTACTTTTTTCAATTATATATTGCATTAATTAAGTCTGAAAATGAAAACAAATACAACATATGTTTATTAAAATAAATGTATTCGTAAATTGTAGGTCTGCATATTTTTAAAAAGAATTTTATGTTAACAGATAAACTTATATCAATATTTTACATATAATCAGTCTTCTTCTGTATACACCAAAGCTTTGTTTTAGAATGATTCTATTATTAATTTACTAATTTATACCACGTTCTTTTTTTATATATTAACTAAAAGAATTCAACAGTAAAAATTCATAGAAGCCATTGAATTACGCATTAGCGAATGTATTACAGAGAAAATTCAAGGGTTAATTTGATTTAGTTTGCTTTTCGGCTTTCCTTTAAAATTTTTACTTTAGACATAATTTTATTAGGTCCTAAAGTGGATACTGAATTAGAAGAAAAAATTCTCGCATAGGGTGGTACTCAAATTTAATTTTTTAATTCAGTTTGATTAATTCATTCAGTAATTTGGAATAATATTTTAACAGAAAGCTAGATTTCGATTGTTGGGAAAGGTACTATTTGTTTTTGAAGTCGAAAGAGAGAGATATTTTTATATTTTACTGAGGCTTACATTTTTCAGTAGACCACCACAAATTTCACGTCAGACAAAATTCGAACAAAAGAGTTGTTTAACTGAAGGCTAAACTACTAATTTGGAATTCGCGATCATTAGTCATTGAATACATAAAAATAAGCAGCGAAACGTGTGCAGGTAAATTCATGTAGTTGCTAAATAACAACGAATATGGGAAGAAAATGGATAAATTGTAAAAAATCATTGAATAACACTCGTGTAAAGAATTAGGTTTGTACAAAATCTGTTGGAAAATATATGATAATCTATATAGCAAGCAGCTATAATTAATTTCAAATATAACTTAAAAAGATAATTAGAATTAAAGAAAGTGTGCAGGTTTCTTTTCTTTTTTTAATTCTTTTTTTACCGAATTGCACTTGAACATCTAATCTTTTCAAAATTATTGAAACTTTTTAATAATATCAATGCTATTCATTTTAATCAAGTGTTTGAATTAAAAAAACATTTGCTAAAATAAGTATTTATATCTTTAAGTTGAAACAAAAACAATGGTTTAAATATGCAGATTAATATAAACTTATTTACCAAATATACTAGGAAGAGATATCAATCAATTAAAATAATATTCGAAGCATATAGTATTTTGACATAATGCAAAACATAATGCATAAGTTTGTCAATAAGTAAGTTTGTTTGTTGTATTAATATACATATAATATTTTAAACGTTTACACTGAAATAAATAAACAATATTTCATTAAATGATGAGAAAACTAAAAGCAACCAAAAGAAAATTTTAAATAAAAGAATATAAAATTTTCATTAATTAAGTGGATTTAATTTTAGGATTCATTGTACTTTCTCGTCAAAATAATTTTTACTCCATTGCAAATATAGAGAAAGAACATTTTTAAGTAGTTCCACAGTTTGATTTTGGAATCAAAGTTAAGAATTCGATAAATAATTATAACAATTTCATTACATTCACTAAAGAACTAATTTTATTACATTCACTAGCTTAATAGAATAATTACAATAAATACTTTGGATTATTTAAGAAAAATGTTCAATTATTTCTGAGCATTAACTATTTGAAATAAAATTCATTAACTTGAAACAAATATAAAGTGTATTTCTTGCGAAGAAAAATTCTACATGAATTTAAAAAACATTAAAGCGCATGTGCCTATAATCATTATTGAATTCCAGTTCGTAAAATCATTCTCAAATGAGTAGTAATGATTTCCTTATAGAATGATTATTTTTATTAAATTTATTATTCTATGTTCTATAGTTTCGAGAAATGTTTATTATGATACAACGAAACTGGACAGCTCAGCAGATGAAAAAAATGGAAAGCACTTTAACATCTGCTGTTTTCCACGAGAATATTCATAAATAGGGCTTGAGTCAAAAATTAAAACTTGGCACCACACAGACAGATGCGTAAAAAGAATCAGCTGCATTCATAGAACAGAAACAAAGATCTCCCGCTAATCAACTGTGACATTGGAATTAACTTTTTCTTATTTAACTTTTTTAAGGTTTATTTCTAATTAACTTCCAATTACTTCTGCCGCTCTTCTGCCCACAGAAATCTTATCACCTAAAAATATCTTGTGACACCTTAGTATTTTAAATATTCTAATCTAATAGTAAACACATATACACCATATATTTGGCTGGGTCAAGTATAGAACCCACTACTTCCTCTCATAATAAAAACGCATTTTCCAACCAAACTACCACATCATTAAGAATTTGTTACTTCTGTTTACAAAGAGAAAAAAACCAAAAATGTGTTTACTTAATGCAACCTCAAAAATTCGATGTGCGTATCGAAGGTACGTACCGTAAGAAATAAAATTTAGTAAACCTCAAAGTAGCCATTTTTATAAGTATGCATTAAAAATGAGTATAAATTTAGTACTATTTAAAAGTTTGTGGACCTATGATCGTATCTAGGACTTAACACTCAAAAGAAAGCATTCTTAACACTAACTTACGGTAAACTAAACCAAATTATTTTGGTTTCTTTGTCACTCAACGGTCATTTTTGCCCACGATTTTTAATTTGACCAGGACCTAAAAAAGTTTAAAGTATATTCCGAACCATTATTATCATCCATTCCGAAAGTGCGATTCGAACGCACGAACTGGTGAACCAAAGACCAGAACAGAAATCGTCAGGCAGTTCATTATAAAGCAAACCAGAAATTGCCTCACAAGTGGTGTTTATTGTAATTTTAACCTGCTAATATAAATGTATTAGAAATCAAATATTTTAATATCAATTATTTTTAAAATTTCTGTATTAAACATTGTAATATTGAAATTAGCCTATCGTTTTTAAATTCATTCGTATACTAGATTGCAGGCAAATACACGAAATTTGTGGAAAAATAACTTATTTAAAGGATGAATATAGGTTATGTAAGTTAATGATAGGAAGCCAGGTGGCTTAGTGGCAGCATTTCACGCTCCCATTACACAGGTCCGAGGTTCGATCCTCGGGCTGGGCAAGGTTGACTCAACTTTTCATCCCTTCAGTGGGTCGATTAACTGAGTACCAAGCATGCTTGGGAACTAAACACTGGGGGTCTTAGGTTAGGCTGACCACCTAACTGGGACACATGCTTCGCAGCCCAGTGTCTCTCGGTCATGAAAACAGTTATGGGCACTGTAGGCCTTGGCCCACATGGGCTGTCGTGCCATGGAGTTTAGTTTAAGTTAATGATATTATGATTTTTTACAACCTTAACGAAGCTAAAAGTGTTTCAAGAAAGTAAAATAATGAGGGGGAAAAATTCAATCGTTTTTCAATCGGCACATTTAATGTCCTAGCCTAAAATACGAAAAAGAAAAGTTCAAAATTAAATAAAAGATATAGCTAGGTATAACTATAATTATTTTGTAGTTTCATTCATACAAATGATTGGACATTTAAGATTCTCTTATTAAAATGCACGATATAATAATAATAATAGGTGTATAGGGCATGCAAAAACACAGAAAACGAAGCCAACAAAAATCTGACTTTCGCTTGGTTCAATAGAAATTACAGCTTTTTTCGTAGTATAAGGTTCAAAGTTCAAATCCAGCGACTGTAAAACAAAGAGTCTTATCTATGTTATTTCTCGATTTACAATGAATTCTACTTACGAGTTATGAATAAAATTTATTCGTGTGTGTGTGTGTGTGTAAATTTGAAAAAAAAAATTGACGAAAACGTACATACTCCTTCAAAAATTAATATCCAAGTTGATACAATATTAAGCTTTTCCATTTTGCATGAATTAAAAAGTGATAACAGAAAGCAACAAATATTTATGTTACTTTCCAGGATCATTTTATCACTTTTACTCGCTCTTGCCTTCGGTTCAACAGTTCGTGGGTTCGAATCCCACCTTGGGCATGGCTGTTTGTAGTGGTTCGGAATCCACTTTAAGCCGTCCGTCCCGGTCTAATTAGCCCTCGCGTGCAAAAAATGACCGTTGAGCGACAAACAAACCAAACTAAACCATCTATTACTTTCACTTGTGCGAAAAATAAGGAAATGTTTTGTTTCTCTCTTATTTGAATCGCAAAAATTAATTTAAGACGTTAGGGATTGAAAAAGATTTGAAAACCATACTTCAAATTTTATCATTTAATAATAATAGAAAATTATACTGCCACATATACTGAAACAAATTAGTTTTAAGGATAAAAGAATAAGTTTCCAATCAGTCAAAAAAAAGTAAATTTTTGACACATTTTAAAAAATAATGAGAAATAATATTTTATTAAAAATGTTTAGTTTTTGTTCAGAAAAAGCAATTCGTTTGGTAGATAATATTTTTAAAGAAATAAACAAATAATATCTTAATCAGAAAAACTGCAAACGATTTATTTCTTTAACTATAATTTAAAAATTTTAAATTAAATTACCACTTACTGATAAATAACGAAATTTATATAGATTGTTTAAATTCATTGAATTGTGTAAATACTGCAAATATATTAAATATTATAATTTTTAGTATTCTAAGATGCATACTGAAAATATAATATTTATATATCTATAGTTAATTTTTGTTTAAGGCGTTCGCTCTCTCGTTATTAAAACGTAATCGGTTCGAATCTCGACCCAACAAAAGATCCGCTACTTTTTATCGGTTAGATTACATAAAATATGTCGTGGTAACAATGTCCACCAAATAAATTTTAAAATTTTATATAAACTTTTAAATATTATAATAAAATTCAATTAATAATTAAATAAAATAATAAAATTCATGGTAATTGAAAACAATTTAAATTAAAAAAATTTTTAATTTAAATTGTTTTCAATAACTATGAATTTTTTAAAATTTGTATATACTTTGCTCAAGGTTTATAGTTCGACATCATTATTGTGAATTACCAATTTCGTGCATTTGTAAATAACGAAAATATCTCAAAAGATTTATAAAATTTCAAGTACTATACTGGTTAGTTCTATTTTTATTCATTTAAGATGTTTTTGATTTCAGTTTAAAGTTATTTACAGTTTTATTTATATTGATGTTAGTATATCTTGATTTATAGATCACTGACTGAGGGGGAGACCCCAAAAGTTAAGCTGATGAGATCTACCTTATTTAACTTAATGAAAAAAATGTGCAGCAAGATTCACTGTATTCTTTCCTAATTTTTTTGCAGGAGGTTCCAATCAACTCATGCCTGTGAAAATTATATTATTGATTAAGCAAATAAACCTAAGCTACTAAAAAAAAGATTTTTTTTAATAACGGTGGGCACTTGTACGACTAACCCTTCGCCACAACAAGGCCGGAAACTGCTACCCATTTGTCGTTACCCAGCGGGTACCTGTGGACCAAGTCACGGAGGCGAGTAGCATTACCCGCGTCATACCACCACAGACCTGTTTATAGGGCGGGCCACATTTATACATCAACACACAAGAAAGGACAGAGAAACACAGAGAGATAGTAACATCCATGCCCGAACCGGGATTCGAACCCGGGACCCACAGCTCAGGAGTCAGGAACGCTAACCACTCAGCCATCGGTCGGCAATCTACTCAAAATAATCTAGTTAATATTTTTTCAGCTAATACATTTATAATTAGGCCTCTAAATATTATTATTAGAAGTTGATATTCAAAAATTTTCCTGAATTTTTTTTTATTTGAATCAAAATAAAATTTAAATTTTCTGAAAAATTTTATCTTATTATTTAGCGCCCCTCTCCTAACGGCGCCCGGGGCATGATAGACCCCCTGTCAGTCCCTCCCTAGGCCACCGCTGAGTCGCCAGGCCCTCTCTACAACTCAACACCAGAATAAGCAATGGAAGAACAGGTCATAAATAAGATTGCCTCTTCTCTACTGAAGATTGCTCCAAGTGGTGCAGAAAGGCAAATGCAGGAACTCTGAGGATTGATAGATGTTGCAGGTCGGCACCTTAACATCTTTGTTTGAAAACTGTTTCACTAGTAGGATGTCGGTGTCGAGTTTCATGGCGCTTCTCGTTACAGGAGTATGGGGATGGTGGAGAAAGCATCTTCCCCCTCCACCAGAGTTAGTGGTTTAAAGTTAGTCGAAGTTACGAGTGGTTGAAGCCAAAGACCAGAGTGATAATCATGCGGTTGCCAGTTCGTCTGGTAGGATTTTGAGAGAGAGGAGAGGAAAAAATTCACATTATTTAAATTAAAACTAAATTTTAAACATTTTTATTTTTAAAAAACGTATACTTTTTTCCAATAGCCGGCTGAGCTTAGGATTAATTAAAGAAGAAAGGGCACTAGAAGTTGCGAAGATAATGGCCACTTGTACAAAAAGGCGCCATCTTTCTCCCCGAAAGGACAGAGAAAGGACCAATCATGCCTGAACCAGGATTCGAGCCCAGGACTTACCGCTTCGAAGCAAGGGACGCTAACCACTCCGCCATCGGTTAGCTAAACTCAAATACTAAAATTTGTTATTGATAATAAAAAATACTGTAAAATTTGGTAGTTAAAAACAGGTTAAAAAAATTCCAAATACAAAATATAATCTTCATTACAAAAATAATGAATATTCTTCAAAATACTGAGAACTCTGAATTCGTTATCAGGATACTTACAGTTTTGAAGTGTCAAAAGCAATTGAGGGATTGGTTTTGAGAATTAAAATTTAAGAAATAAACGAAAATGAAATCCCATCTCAATCTACTCTTAACACAAGGTATCCTCTCTAGATACTGAGTGTCGTTTCCGAATACAGTTTTTGCTGAAACCAAATTAATTTAATATGCGGAAAATTCGAAACAGGAAAATTTTTATAACATTGTCACATATTATCCATCAAATGTTTTTTGTTTGTCCCTTGAAATTTTGTTTGAGTTTAAATTGAGAATCGCTGAACGGAATTGTTTCAAAGTATATTACAATATCCATCTATGGTAAATTGAGAATAAAAACTGTTTCACTTCACACACACAAAATATTGGCTACAGTGTTTGTAATTAATTTATGCGGTAAAGAACAAGAGAAATCGCTATTTCACTCATCTCATTAACATATTTAATTGTAAAACTTGTATTTTGTTTTTACAATTTTAGAAAAATTTATTTTGGCTCACAAACCTTTTTTTTCTTTTCGATTTTTGACCGAAAAAGTTTGCCTATCCCTGACGTAGACAAACAAGTATATATATATATATATATATATATATATATATATATATATATATATATATATATATATATATATATATATATATATATATATATATATATATATATATATAAACCCAAATGTACAATAATTTCAGGTTTTCAAGAATAAATGTGTAAAGTATATTAATTCTAAAAGTAATCTTGCCACACTGCAATAACCTTTAAAAAAGAACTGCACTGAAATATCCTCCAAGAAAGTAAAATCTCAGCTCTTGTATCAATTTTTGTTTCCAATGGCTATAAAATAATTTTGGTTACCTTTCAAAAAATTGTAAGATCTTACTGTTCATATTTGTATGCCAAAAGGCAAAAGAAGTGACCTTTATGGTTACATGTAAAATTTTTTTATTATAATTCCCTGGCTCATATGATAAGTTTTGAAAATGGTTAGTTTTTTGTGAATCACTCAATGGTCAGTTTTTTACCTCAGAGATTGAGAACAGCTCTCCCCCGCCTTTTTGATTAAACCAAAATTAAAAAAAAAAAAAGCAAAACCAAATTGATTGTGTTTAATTTGTGTAAATTGTTTACTGTACGTACCTTCTATGTTTATATAAAACTGTTGTTATAATATACGATCATATTTACTTTCCCGAGCCGCATTTTAAATGCACTCTTTTGAGCTTAGATTTTATTTGAATTATTTAGAATAGATTGATTTCTTTTTTCCGTGATGCAACGGATCATATATTATTTTTGGTACACATGATAAATTATTGAATTCGAGCTTTTCTTTGTGCTTTGATATATTGGATTACTGTATTTTGCACCACATGTATAATTTGCGACAAAATAGGATCTATATTTTTATTTTCTTTGCGCATGCTAGATTAATATAAAATAAAGCTTGAAAAATTTAGAAAAAATGAAACCCGTCCTTTGTCTGCATTGCTGTAACTAAATTAGCTAATCAAACTGAAAACTTAATAAAAACAGAAGAATTTGATTTGTTAGAAGAATGTGTTAATCTCAACTTAAACTTAAAAGAGATATCTTAAGAGATTTCGGTGAATAATTTGAAAATTTATCCAAAGTAGAAGAGTTCAAAGTTGATTTGCCCAATGTTCATGACTATGAAGATAAAATATCGCTAGCACTTTTTTATGCCCAAATAAATAAGTAATAAAATAAAAAATATATATTTAAGTAAAATAGTATAATAAATATGAACTCCACTCTAAAACACAGAACTTTAATTCAAAACTCTTTCTATCATTGAAAAATAAACATGTAAAATCATTAAGTTAAAACACTAAAAAAATTCTTCAGAGATATAACACATTTTACTAGTTTCTGAAATACATTCAAAATTTCCATAGGTGATATTAACGGGTTAACAACTATATTTAAAATCATATTTAAGTGGAACCGGCGCTGAATACTAGTGAGTTTCAAAACATCGGATAATAATTAAGATTTAGTTACGAAGATATGGAAAGAAGGATTTGGTAGTAAAGACCTAATAACAAATCATCATATGAATAAACCGTTGAATCTCTCACTCGTCTATAAATCGAGTAGTTTGAGGTTAAAAATAATTCATGGTGAAATCGAAATTAATGAGGGAAGTTTGCAATCTTTAAGAGTAGAACCTAATTCTAAAGTTTAATGCTCATTTCTTTTCAACTGTAATAGAAGAAAAACGAAGATACACTCGCACTTCCTTCTATTTGAAAAACTAAAGGATGGATAGACCGCACCTTTCAAAAGAAAAAGACTGAATCATGTATCAACGGTTTTTCAGTTGTTTCTCAAACTAATAAGTCTTGCATGTTTTGTAGAAAGGAACACTTGGCAGGAAACTGTAACTCGAAGAACAAAGAAAAAAGGAATAAAAACTTTCGGCAGTTTTTTTTATCACTTGATATAAAGAATAAAATTAAAAATTGCAAATCGGAACTGTTTTGTAACACGTGCGTAGGGGAAAAAATCAGACTATTTTAAATCGTCAAAAAATAAAAATAATGAGATTCGGAAATCAGAAGTTTAGTCGCCAATAGTTTCTGCGGCTTGGCATAATGAAAAAAAAAATGGTGTAAAAGAGAAGTTGAAAAGTAGTGAATTAATTACTCGTTCATTGTTAGATGGTAACTCAATAGTCATATTTATATGCCAGAAATTCGTTGACAAATTAAGTCCCATGAAAAAAAGGGTAAAAATTATCAATTTTTATTTTCGGAAGCAAAAGTGCTATAAAGTAATTCATGGTGTAGTTCGTGTGACATTAGTACACAGACTTTATTCTATGACTCTAAATTAGGAATGGAAACTTTAGCTACGTAAGACACATTATCCCTGATGCAAAAGAAATTTAAAAATTTAGAAATAAGAAATTTTACCCTTTCGCTGACTTCATTAATTGATTGAGTCTATTAATTTTTTTGATAGGGGCAGATTATTATTACAACACTGTGAATGGTAAAATCAAACATTTGATTAAAAAATTCTTAGCCGTTGAAAGAATTTTTGGTTAGTGCTTAAATGGCCAAAAAATTGATAATCACAATTCGCTCATATTTAATGTAATGATATAAGAAAATTTAATTTCGAAACTAGTAGAAAAATTTTGAGATTTGGAAATCTCTGGTTTAATGACCAAAAATTTCTGAACGGAAAAGTTTTTGCAGTATGAACAATCATTACGAAAATGAAGATTTGTCCGATTTTGAGTCACATATTAAATATGAATCAGACATACATAGTTCGACTGCGCTGAAAAAAAAACTAGATAAACAAAATTTACATAAGAATTGAGAAATCGCTGAACTAAGATTTGTTAAGAAAAAGATTGCTTTGAAATCCCAAACTGTATTTGAAGAATATAGCGAAGTGTTAGATGATTACATAAAATAGGGAATTATTGAGTAAGTTTCCACTCCGAATAAAACTGAAAACGTTACATTTTATCTACCGTATAGAGAAATCATTCGGGATGATCGTGCGACCAATAAATTACAAAATTAAATTGAATGACTGCCTGTTGATCCAAATCTGTATTCAGAAATTTTTGCCAGTATTTCTGAATACAGATTTGGAACAACAGTAGAACTGACATGCGACTACCCTTTTTTTGAGGGCCGCGAAGTCCTGGTTGGTCAGGGCGTTGTTCTCATTATCGGAAGATAGTGAGTTCGAATCCCGGCTTAACAGAAAATCCGGCGTGTACACTAAAGGCTTTGGGGCACGTTAAAACAGAGCGTGGTCGCAATACCCTCGTAGTGAAATGATACCTCTGTGGATGGCAGAGCAAGCGTAACAGCCATGCCCAAACCGGGATTAGAACCCGAGACCAGGAGTCTGGGAGTTAGGAAAGCTAACTACTCAGCCATCAGTCAACATGAAAAAATTATAAATTTTTTTCTTAAATCTGACCACTGAGCTCCAAAACACCACTTATGAGGTCTGGTTTGGTGTATACGGAGCTGGTAACCGGACCATTACTGCTCTGGTCTTTAGTTCAACAGTTCGTGTGTTCGAATCACATGGATGGTAATGGTGATTCGGAATACATTTTAAACTGTTGTTCCTGATTAGACTCTGGGTACAAGTTCTGTTTACGAAATTCTTACCTCGCTTTTCATCCACACCAAGATACTTTAGGAGCACTCATTCTTGGATTTTTTTAATAATTCGAACGACAATTCGCTTTATTCCATTGGATAGCTTTGATGGTCGGCCATGTCTTCTTTTATTCTGAATCATATGATTCTTTTTATATCGTTTAATGATATTAAAAACTGTTGAATGACTCAAGTTAACTGTTTCAGCAGTTTCTCTAATAGATTTTCCACTTTTAATATGCAAATTAATAACTAATTTTCGAATTTCAGGCGAAGTTTGTTTTCGTTTAGCATTCATGGCTGCACATAGCTCAATAACACAAAAATTCGAAAACAATCTGGAGAGAAGTACTGCAGTCGATTTTATGAGTTATTGCCAATTGTTTTTGAGTTAAAATAAAAACACAAAAAAAATATTTTTATTGCTTATGTCAGATGATTTTTGTTGCATATCTAATGGTGTCTCATCACTTATGTGAGCAATTTTTTGCGCCGTTCGAAACAACTATTTTCATTAAATGAATATTTTGATTAATTGTATGTTATGTAATAATTGTTACTAAATTTAAGTATGAAACACACCCACAAAAAATTTCTACGTGTATTTTCAATTTATTTTATTAGCTTCATTTTGTAAAGCACAAATGTTCCCATCCCTGTATAAGCTATGCTTCATTTTTATATTTTATTATCAGCATAAGAAATTAATTTAAATCGTAATTAACTGTGATTTGAACTTATTGTGTAGTTATTTATTTTGTGATCCGCACAATTTCGGACTTTTGTTCTCTTCAAGAACATAAACATTTTTTACTCCTTTTTAAAACTTTCATCTCTGCTCAATTGCTAGGAGAATAAAAATTTTTTTACGGTTCTGGATCACCAGCTCTTCGATGCAAGAGCTCGTGAATTCGAATCCCATCTTGGTTAAGGATATTTGTAGTGGTTCAGAATCCACTTTAAACTGCAGATCTTGATTAAATTAATTTTAAAATGAAAAATATGGATGTTTAGAGACCAACATCCTCAGGATCTCGCAGTAAGGCAATTTTTGTACTGAAATTTTTAACTCTATTTTATGGGGAAAACTTCGTTTTTTTCTCCATTTCGTGTTACTACGTCATTTATTTAATGCAATATACATTTCTTATGTAAAACTTTACCAAGTTTTTAGCTTAAAATAAACACCGATTTCGAATTATTGATTTACTGGTTTAAATATTTTAATAAATTATGAAAAATATTATTTATTCTATTTAATTTCTTATTTAGATTTTGTTGAAAACATGACAATCGTTTTTCGAATTTTACATATTGAATTGCGCTATTTTTTATACTTATTTTACATTTATAGCTATCGGATCACATTGCTTTTGCAAAAAACCTGCAAATATTTCGTAAAGAACTTTAAACTAATTCTTGAGTATTTTCCCACAAATTAATATTAGGTTAAGGATTTATTTTTTTATAATTCGCTTACATTTGTTGAAAGCAGTCGTTGACGTTATAAATTTAATGGTTAGCGTTCTTGCTTTCGGGTCAACAGTTCGTAGGTTCGAAACCTTAGGCACGGATGTTTGAAGTGGTTCGGAATCCACTTTAAACCGTAGTTCCCGGTCTAATTAGCCCTCGTGTGCACAAAATGACCGTTGAGCGACGTCGTTTGTTTTAAACGACGTTGTAAGGTTCATTTTTCTCATGATGAAATCTATCGTGTATTATTACCATTTATGATTACAGTTTAATGTTTCATTTGTATAGACTTTCAAATGTAAAGACATAGAAGTGTACATCCTTTATTTCCTTCTATTTTAATTTAAAATAATCTCAGATTCTGAGAAACGATTTATTTTTTCGCGCATGAGATCGAAATAGATTGATGCTGCTGTTTTCATATTTTAAGTAGTGTAGTTTTCATAAGATTAAAACTGCGTCAATTAAACTGAATGTAAATAAAAATTTTGAAAATACTTATTGGCACAAACAAACGTTGTTGTAACGTTACTCAAATTATCTTTTTTTAATAAAAAATATTTATTATTTTATGAATAATGTGCATTATTATATTACTCGCGTGTGAGTATTATATAAATAATGTATAAATGTATATTTATGGGGGGTTTTATTCCGAAATGATCTAACTTATTCACACAAGAGTAAATAGTTCAAATTTTAACTATTAGAAAACAGTCTTATTAATGAAAATTTTACGTAACATAAAAAAATTAGTGTAACCAATCTTTGTAAATTAATATACTATATACCGTAGAGATTCTTGATCACTTTCTTGTGTAGCATTTTGTAAAACTGTCATTGGAATGAATCCCTTCGAACTTTTTTAAAGGCGGTTCTTTTATTGCAGTATTATTTTTATTGGTAAATACACTAGAAGCTTTTGATTAATTATAATGGTTAAGCCATGATCAAAAAATATGTAATCCAAAGAAATTTTTAGAAAAATGTATGCTAAATACGAAGTTTTGAATTTACTTTTTTTCATCCATTGAAGATCTTTTTTTTTTCTGCAATCTTAGCTTCCTATTATCAGCTTTCTTTATATAACAAGATATTTTAAGATTGATCAAAAATACGTATAGTAACATATAGGACAATAGACTAGAGCTTTCTTTGAGCATCTGAACGTCAGTTTTACATTTCATCTGGAGAGCCGTTTTATGTGTCATAAAGTATAAGTTCCGGAATACTCTCAAGCACTCACTTTGACACAGCGACAACTGAAAGAGTTTTGTCTTTTTGAAGAGGCGTCACAAATTGTTTAAGATGATTTCTCTTAAACAGTGGATCCTGTTTTATAAGGAAGATAGTTTTGAAAATTCTCAAGTATTCAAACCGATAAATTTAAATGTTGAAAGCTGAAGCGCTACATCCGTTTTCCTTAATGTCTTCAAATTGAAATTTTCACTCTGAAGAGTACGATTATGACAGTTTTGGGCCAGGAAAAGAGATACTCGACATCTCGAAGTACACAGATTAACAGTCGAAGACAATTGTAAGTCATTTGCCACGTGTTTTTTTTTTCTTTCATTGATAATATTTATCTTTTGTAAACAGTCTATCTATTTAGAACCTTTTGGAATTTTTCTGAATTTCCCTTTTAGCAGTTTGTTAATTTGACTCGCAGTTGATGAAAATTATTTCTGAAGGTTTTTGATTTGTCATTCAACGATCAATTTTCGAACACGAGGTCTGATTAAATCGTGATGTAAAGTTGAAAGTGGATTAAAGTCGAACTACTTCAAACATCCATGCCCGAGGTGGGATTCGAGTCCTCCTAGTGTTGAATCGAAGGTTAACTATTTGGTCACCCTCTCTAATTTTTCTAGAAAGGTGTATGCAGTGAATATTGAGTTATGTTGGATGCCTTTGTGTGTTTTAAGGCTTTGTTTACGAAATTCTTTTATATTTAATATAAGCAATAGGTATGGAGTGGATCAATTAAGAGTTCAAATAGTATGAAGCTAAGAAGAATAGCGATAAATTTATAATAAATTTGTTATTTGAATTTTTTATTGAATCTTATAATATTTAAGATAAATAACGATTTTTTTACTAGTTACAGTCATTTAAAATCTGTTTATATTTCACTGATTATTTTAATATGAAAAATTCTGCATAATAGAAATATGTACGATATTGCATTCAATTCAGTTTTAATGCATTGCTTGGTTTATTAGGCCTCTGTGTCCTGGTAATTTACAGTATCTTAACATCGTGCACAGTGGAAGGTTCAATCCCAAACGCTATTATTAAACATCTGAACATCCGTTTTCCCGCTTTTCATGAAGTTTTTTTATTGATTGTGAGCTATATTCTCGAAGCACGTAACACGGAAAATCTACATGTAGTACTAGATGTAGAAAATCTACATGTGGAAACAATGGAAGCTCTATCTTCCGAAGAATTTTCATTTTAGACATTGTTTTCATTTTCATGCAAATTTTACTTTGCAGGATTGTTATTAAAATTGTATGTTATCTCTATTCAGTTATTTCTATATTTATGTTTAAAGCATTTTTTTATGAAACTAATTTTGAATAAAGGACTCATAATACCAGTGATAAATTAGTTTTTAAGATGGTCAACTTGTACGCTTTTAAGAAAATGTACGAAAACACACATTTCACACCAGAAAACCATCTCTATAACTCATTTTAGTTAAGTAAATTAAAATGCATGTTTCACTTCAACAGTTCATTCGAATATTCGATTACTTATAAAAATAGTTTAGAAATTAATTTGAGCTTAAAGCTTTTTATCACAAAAAGAGCAATATGATTTTCCATCTTTAATAGATATTTTGCATTCATATGGAATTACGAAAAAACCCTAAGTATTTAAAAATTATTTCGTGTTTAGTATAAGTTCATAAAGATCTGTATCATAATTTTAATTTCATACCTCACTAAAAATAAAAACTGAAAATTAGAATGTAATGAAAATAACGAAAATTCTTGATTCTTGAAATTGTTGTACGCATTTTTATTGCGTGCATACACCATGTGTATCATTTTCCTCTGTTTTTTAGTTTCAAAGTTGTGTTGTATTTATATATCAACTCATTTTTAGGTGTTAAAGTTGTACAAAGTATAATGATTAAAAAAATCAGTTTGAAATTAACAACTCAGGTTACGAGAGTTGCTGTTTCTATTTCTGGCCCTTGCAAACTGTGATTGTTGCTAGGTGATCGCTAAAGTTTCTAAATTGTATCTGATAATTTGATACTATTAAATATAATTTCCTTAGAACGTTTTGCCATTTCTGCATAATATTTTATCTACACTAAATTGAAAAATTCATCTCGAGAAAATAATGAAATTAGCTGCTGATTATTTTCTTGTGATTATTTTTTCCTAAATTTCAACGAGTATTGTCACGAAATGAGTTTCGATAAAATTAATTTATAAATCGTTAAAACATTATATTCTAGAGCCTTGTAAAAAATTAGTAACACGAAATGAATCTTGGTCGACAGTCGCTTCGAGTCAAAATTCCGTGAGGTTCATTCAAAATTTGTTTAAACTAAGCGGTTTTTCGGTCCCCTGGTCAAATAAAGTCGATTACCTCGGTCTTACGTTAGATAAAAAACTTACCTGGAAAGCCCATATTAATAAAATTAAGAATAAATTTATTTCTGCCAAAACTTCATTCTACCCCTTAATTGCCTACAAATCAAAGGATAACATATAAATCAATAGCTTGTTATTCAATAGCAATCAATAGCTTGTTATCCATGGAGATAACAAGCTATTGATTTATAAATCATACCTTCGCCCTATTATCACCTATGCAGCCCCAATCTGGGGTGGTGCTGCGGAAACGAACCTGAAACTTCTTGAGGGTCAGCAAAGTAAATTTCTTAGACTGATCACTCAATCAGACTTCTACATCAGAAACAATTTGGGTTTCCTTCCACAGACCAAGGGCGGTTCTGCGGGCTAAACCACATTCAAACTTATCTATTCGCCTCCCAAAAAGTAGAAATTAATAATTTTTTCTTCTTATACTTAAAAAAAATAAATAAAATACAAAAGGAAAAATGTATTTATATATATGCACATATAATAGAATAAAAAAATATTTTGTCTTTATATAGTTATATCAATATTGTTACTATGTATATAACTGTAATTATTATTTTTTTTTTGCACTCTTGTTTGTAATGTGTATTTAAATTTTTCTTTTTTATGTTTATTCAATCTCATGCAAAGAACTCTCGTTGGGAGCACTTTTACCTTAGCAAAATATTTTCTTAATCTTTTGTGTTTAAATAACCTTATGTTTTGAAATCATTATGTTAATCTCAACTAAAGTTAGGTGTAGAAAAATACTTAGGAACAGAAGGTACATGGCCATTTAGGCTAGGAACCTAACAAACACTAGATCCACTTCTTCTTGACGAAAGACGCTCCCAATTGACTTAAATTCGCATAGCCAAGGCATAGCGAGCTTGGCTTGTCCAAGTGTCATTAGCAACAACAACACAACAACAACACTTCTTCTTGTTTTGTTAATATTATTGTTATGACTTTTTTTTAGTAATATAATTTGACTTAGATAACCTGTATAACAATCAAGACTCATAAAGGGCAAAGTGAATCTTGACGTATTCACTAAATTAAATAGGTGTCTTTCATGAGCTTACTCTTCTGTATAATCTCCCTAAGTTAATAGATCCAAAAATTACCCTTTAACATTAACACAAATGATTTGGTAAATAACTTTATACTAAAATGAAAACCTCTGCATGCATAAAAATGGATCTGGCTAATTTAATATTCCAGAAATTTTATATGAAAAAAATGAGGATATTTTCGTTATTTACACATTTACAAGATTTGTAGTACAAAATAATAGTATCACAAACTTTGAGCAGAGTATGAAACTTAAAAAGAAAAGGATTAAAAGAATGAATGGATAATCTAACTTATTAAGAAATGAAAATCGAAAATATGGTTAAAAGAACACAATTTTTAAAAGGAACTAAACTATGAAAAAATATTATTAATAAGGAAATATAAGAATAAGAGTTTCGTTTATGGCATGCTCCAGCAGCTCTTCCTCATTTTTCATCAACAATCTCTTCTCTTTTCCAAATATAATTCTTCCATTTTTTTTTCTTTCTATTGAAAAATTTATTTTTCCAAATAAAGTTGATATTATGATAAAACTAAGATTGAAATTTCCTGAAAAATTTTGTTTATTATTGAAATGATTTAGCGCCCCTCTGCAAGCTGCGCCCGGGGCGTGATAGCCCCCTTCCCCACCCCACCCTCACTACGCCTCTGGAAATAAGCTTATTAAACATTAAAAATGTGAGTAGAAATTTCATATAGGTAAAATAATCCTCTGAGAAAATCTTAAACTAAAATCATGAAACATGAATTGCAAAATGTCTTATCTTAATGCCTGTAATTTTTGGTTTGTTTGTTGCTCAACACTCATTTAATGTACACGTGGTCTAATTGGACAAAAGTTAAGTCTATAATTTGAATCACTGAAAAAGTTATACTCTGTGTATAATTTTGAAAAACTGAAAATATTATGAATTTGCATTGATAAGCTGAAAATTCCTGATTTTATAAAAAGTATCTATGTATATAAATAAATAACTGTTTTAAAGAAATTAAACGTATTAAACTATTTGAAGCTGTTGTCGTTGTTGTTGTGTGCCAGCCAGGCTGGCAATATGGGTTGCACTGCTCCACTTTTTCAACTGAACCCTATTTTGGTGCGGAGTCCGACTTCTTCAGTACACACATGCCATAGGGGCCCGTTTATAGGGTATATATTTATAGGTAGGCAACCATTCACACCTTATTCATACAAGGAAAGGACAAAGACAGGTTAGATAGAGAGAGAAAATACATCCATGCCCGAGCCGGGATCCGAACCCAGGACCTCCCTCTCCTTAGTCGGGGACTCTAACCACTAGACAGGGTGGGCGGCATTTGAAGCTATTTAAATATCCTTTCTCGCGAATTTTAGGAACGTATGTGAGCGATTCCCCTTCTCAGCCCATCTGGAAAGGGTGAAATAAATTCCCACGCTCTGTGTACGGACTCGCGCCGTTCTGACTGGAAATTCATTTCTGACCCCATTAGGGGAAAGGTCTAGGAGATACCAGTTGACCAGTAGCTCCAATGACCACAACACTACCGGCTCTATGATGTTGCAGATGTAATGAATATATTCCTTCTAAAAATGAAGTTTCGCTTCTGTACATCCCAAGCTTCACCGATTACAACCCGTAAACCACTATCTACTGTCACGTGGTGAAGATGTTTTTTCGAATATGAGAATCGCACTTCAAATTATCCACCTGCAATATCAAGTGTGTGCTAATTATGAACGTTTGGGCAGTGAATTAATTATGACATATTTAATTTCAACCATGGCATAAGATCATCTAAATAAATTTATAAAGTTTAGAACGAGAAAAATTTGAAGAATAAATAAGACATATAAATGATAATGAAGTTAAAATAATCTGAATAGTATAGATAATTTTAAAGACTCGTGTTATAATTTTAAATACAGCTTTTTTACTTAGGTTATACTTTTTTTCACTTATGTATATATTTTTAATAAAGTCAGAAATTTTCAGCTAAACAATGTGAACTTATAAAATTTTTTTGTTTTTTTCAAAATTGATGCACTAAATATAACCTTTTGAAGTTTTTCAGTGATTTAGATTATCAGCAGGCTATACTGTCGGTCCCTGTCTAATTAGACCACATGTGGATAAAATGAGTGTTGAGTGATAAGCAAAAAAAAAAAAAAAAATTACGCCTATTTATTTAGGTACGAAATTTTAAGATTCATTTCTCTTGATTTTACTTTGAAGAGTTTTCTGATTCGGCTATTTTGCCAATGTAAAATTTCTACTTATTTTTAGTGTTTAATAAGACTATTTCTTAAGATTTTGAAGTATTTTTTAATTAAAGTTAGAAATTTTTTACTCTGAATTATTCACTCATTGTTTTACATAATGACAGTGCGTTCAAATGTTCATGGGTTCAAATCCCACCTCGATCTTGTTTCTAAGTTATGATTAGGAATCCACTTTAAATTTTTGGTCTCAGGCTAATAAACCTTCGTGAAACGCGACTGTCGGGCGACCGACATTTACACAATGGTGCATTTTTTAAGTCTAAGTCAATTGTCGTGTTATACTCGTGAGAACATTTGCGTTGAAACGTGTGTCATGTTATCTTGTGTTAGCTAGGGTGGCAATATGGGGTGTGCTGCTCCACTTTTTCAACTGAAGTGTAATTTGGTGTTGAGCCCGACTTCCTCAGAAGACATATCAAAAGTACCTGTTTATAGAGTAGGCAACCATTCACAACCCATTCATACAAGGAAGGGATAAAAACAGGGGAGAGAGAGAGATAGTACGTCCATGGCCGAACCGGGATTCGAATTCAGAAACTCCCTATCCGCAGGCACGCAGACCACTAGACATGGTGGGCGGCAACATGTTTGTTTTTAACGGTTTCTTTAATCAAAATATTTGTGTCCAGCTGTAGACTGAGCTACAACGAAACGGAGGAATTTCTTCCCGAAATTGCAATCTAGGGTAGAAAAATATTTTCCTGCAATCGAAATGGGGTACAACGGTTGAAATTGAATACTAACCTTTTTGTCCTTTTCTTCCATCCTTTTGAAAAGAATAATAAACGACGTTTTATCTTTCAAAAAATGTTGAGTTTCTCTCGAAATGTCATAGTTGTATAGAATGAAAATATTTCCTTTTCTAGTATTAAAATGTAATCTTGTAGTAAAGGCTAAATGCTTTAAAAATTAAATGTTTACTTTTAAATTGGCGTAGTTTTTGTTGTTCAAACTTTGTTAGAAATTCATATTCTCATGCTAGTATTGAAATGTTTCTAGAGTTCGATGACCTAATTGTAGTGGTCCTCTTAAAAATGTAAGTCTCAATTGAATTAAAAAAAACTAATAGTTGCTAGCCAAGAAACTGAAATCTTGCCTTTTGTTAAAATATTTTCAATTTGATTACCACCCCATGCGAGAATTTTTCGAGTAATTCGGAATCACCTTTAGGATCAAATAAAATTAGATCTAATGTAAAAATTTTACCCTAAAACTAAAAAACAAACCTAACTATCCATTGAATTTTCTCTATAGTTTTGTCTCATTCATTTTTTAGTTTTTATTTAGGGAGATTCTGTCATGATAAAATCGTTAATGCGTTAGTCATTTAATAACTTCTATGAATTTTTACTGTCGAGTTCTTTGAGTTCAACATCGTTTAATATACAAAGAAAAGGGTGTGCAATAAGTTTAAATAAATTAAAAACTATCCATCATTCTAAAATAAAAATTTGCGGTATGCAGGTGAAGATTGGCTGCATGTAGTATATACACACACACACACACATATACATACATATATATATATATATAATATATAATATATATACACATATATATATATATATATAATATATATATATATAATATATATATATATATATATAATATAATATATATATATATATATAATATATATATATAAATAATATATATATATATAATTTGTTCTAGCCAGCTGAAGGCTATTTATTGACACGCTCACCTGGAATATATCAATCATTAGACAGGTGTTTCCAAGATAATTTGATTGGAAATGTGCATCCACTACACCAATGCTACATTTGATTTACATTTACCATTTTTCCACGAAATTTGAAAATTCCCAAGTTCCACTAGTTAGGAATGCTCAGTTAATACTATCGATCCTGATGTCAAATTGATATAATCAGAAACACCAATTGATCTTTCTGCTATCATCATTCTACTTGTTAATAATTTAAAATTAAACTACACATACGTGTATTAATTTCCTGTTACTCGAGAATTTGACTAGACATGTTTTCAAATTTTTCATATTGTTGATAGCTTCACACAACTCAAATTTTCAGTACACATATTTCAACCATTGCTTAAAATACCAAGATCAAAGTAATTATATTCAATGAAGGAATAAATCATATTGCATGAGAATTTTCGAATGGGAATTGTGTTACTCTTTATTCCACATAAAATTATATTATTTGGTTACGATATGGTTTACAAGGAAGCTATTATTTTTAGCAAAGAAAATCTTAATTTTGAATTTTGATTCAAACTTTCATTAAATTTACATCTTGACAAATAATATTAAAATTCATCAAGAATTGCTTATTTCAGAAAAATTACGAGAAATATTCCCGTAAATGTTTTTTTAAGGAATGCATATCTGTTTCAGAGACATTATAATACGATTTCACCATATACATACGGTCAAATTTAAATTTTAAAAAAATGTTTGAATTTATTAATCACACAAACATTTTTCCGTATAAAGAAAACAGCGGAGAACATTTTAAATTATTTAATGTCGTTATTGTGAGATTCAAACTTATTTTTATAATTTTTTTTGTAAAATTATGGATATTTTAAACTACTATTTCGTAAATTTAATATAAAAGCATTGAATAAAAGTTAAAGTTACTTACAAATTCTGGAAAGTATGAAATTACCTTTATCACGCAAAAGAAATATTTTATTTTATTAATTTAATGATTACATTTTAAATATTTCGCTTTCTTTCTCGTATACTTCAATATCTAACAGCATTGCACTAAAAATTATAATTTTACCTTCTTGAAACAGAATATTTCAAATAAGCACAATGTTATGGCTTTTTTTTATTCCTTTCGTGTTTTCGAAAACAAAGTTCAAGGATTTAATTCTATTATTAAACTAAATATTTTGACCTCTTCAATAAGATGTTTCTAACATAAGAAATAAATTTTATCGTTGTGATAAATTAATAAATTATGATATGTATTTTTAATAGATTAACTTTAATGCAAAAGTAATACTGTCAAAACTGAAAAAAGTATTCGTTTCCGATTAGTGAATTTACGCTTACAAAAATAAATTTTCTGAATATTTACTTACTTAATCAAAACTATTTAAAAATAGTAGATGAATCAAATGAAAAGTATCTTAATATTTTTATTTTATACCCATCAATATAAGAAAGAAGTTAAATCATTATTTTACTAAAATACTTCTTTTCAAAAAAAAAAAAAAAAGTATTTCTCTAAATGATTTGCATGTCAAAGTATTATAGTTCTGTGAAGGAAAAATATTTAATGTAGGACTAATTTGAATACGTGAAAAAATGTGATATTAACATGTTCAATACTAAATATTCTATTTTTAGAATACTATTTTATACAATATCGTTAAGATATCCTTGTTTTTATATTTTTGCTTTTATTCTCCTTTTGAAAACCAAATTTTCAGGCGAGAGATACATTCATTTTAATATGTGTGCAAAACAATTTAAGGAATATTAAAAGATACATAACAACACGGATTCTTGCATGAAGTAATATATTTACATAATTAGAAACGAAAAGTTTTCGGTATGAGAGGAATATAATATAAAAGATTTACATTCAAAATGTTTCACCAAATTTTTAACTAAAATCAGTAGTTTACTATATATTCTGGAGTCTATTGTTTGCCAATTAAGTTAGGTTTTCCTTTTTTAAAATTATTAAAAATATACGATTTTGTCAAAATTCTTAAATTTGTATGTATTTAAAGCAACAGAAGCGTTTTCTTTATAATGATTTTGAAAATTAAAAAAAATATGTCATTGATTTTGAATAGTGTCTGCAATTATTAAAGCCAATTAATTATAAAACAGAAAATTAGGAACTTATTACAGCTGTGTAAAATCATAACATTTACTATCTGAGAAATAAAAAAAATTCTGATTTTTAATAAAAAGAAATGATTGAAATTATTATATTATATATATGGCAAAATGATATTTTAAATGCAAACAATTGCTTAGAAATAAATTAAATTTTCTGATATTAATTTACAAAATAATTAAATAGAATTCATATTTAGTGTAATAAAAATTTATAATAGGGACTTGAAGAAATTTTGAAGCAGAACATTCACAAAGTAAACGACAAGCACTCGTGGGTTTCTTCAGCTGACAACGATTGATGGTCTTTCCCCACTGTAAGTGATTAGAAGGTGATTATTGTGAGGTGGTCCAGGGTAAATCGGAATTATGCCTCATCAAGTATTAGAGGCTTTTGTATTCTTGACAAGCTCTAAAGGGGGAAAAACTTTTTTTTTTTTTTTTTTTCGTCTGGAATTGAGGGAGGTCTGTAGCCTTCCGGCCATGTACCTCGTTTTCTAAAGAATTGGAGTCCTTGGATAGTCTTGGCCTGGTGATTAAAAAATCAGAAATAAAGATACAATAATGAATAATACAAAACTATTGAGGTAAGTGCTCCCACTGGATGCACTCTGCATGACTTGTGTTTTTGGACTAAGTAATTGAGTAATCCTAGTAATAGACACTTAGATGATGACAATAATTCTTTGTACACATAAAATCCATATAAAATTTTTTACGAAGGAAAATATAAGGAGAATACACAGGATGATTACAATAATTCTTTGAAGCACACAAATTCCGTTAAAATATTTACCAAGGAGTTACAAAGAAAAAAAAAACACAGGTTGATGACAATAATTCTTGATAGTACCGTTAGAATATTTACAACGGAGGACAAAGAATGATACATATCCATAGTTGTTTAAGATTACATAAAACTGAGATATTTACAGGTTCCACACGATTTATTTACAATGTGGTTCACAAGATTTTATTTATGTAGAGATATGATTTCCATTAATTATTATTCTTCTTTCTTTTCCGTTTGGAATTATTTGAATAAATGGAGATATTGGTGAGAGGTTTTACTCTCAACACTGCTCTGGGCCTATGGAAATGCGTTAGGTCATAAGGACTGTAAAGTTCAATACCCTGAATCTCACTATTGTTGATTGTGTATAATTTATGGTAGAAATTAAATGCAAGAAATTTAAGGTAGCGGGCTAGAGGCAGAATTCCCAAGTTCTCTCTTATTTGGTGGTTTCTAAAGTAAAACTCTGAGTTAGTAATAAGTCTAAGTATTTTGCTTTGCTGAGCTTCTAAGACTTTGATATTTGAATCAGCTGCTCCTCCCCAGATTGGAGCAGCATAGGTTATTATCGGTCTGAGGTAGGCTTTATATATTAGGAGTTTATTTGTTAGCGAGAGTTTTGACTTGGGGGCTAGCAGTGGATAAAGGGTAGTTTTAGCTGCTATGAATTTATTTTTGATTTTAGTAATATGGGCTTTCCACGTTAGTCTCCTGTCAATAGTGAGTCCAAGGTAATCAACCCTACTAGCCCAGGGAATTTCTCTTCCCGCTAATTTGACCTTTTCACACGGTAACATTTTTCTTGTGAAAAGAACTGCCTGGGACTTGGTCGGATTTACCTTTATTTTCCATTTAACAAGCCATTCTTCTATTACCTTCAGGTGTTCTGATAAGTGTTGGTGTAGTGTTTTGTGATTGCTATTTGTGGTTAATATGGCAGTGTCATCCGCAAACAGGCAGAGCATAGTATTAGGGCTCTGCGGAATATCATTGATGAAGGCATTAAATAGGAATGGGCCCAGCAGTGATCCCTGTGGGACGCCTGCTAATATGGGCTTTTCCTGGGAGTAAACATTATCAAACCTTACGGTAAATTTTCTATTAGTTAGGTAGTTTCTTATGAGTTTGATCTGAATGGGAGGGAAGTTGTAAGTAATTAATTTGAATAGTAAGCCTTGATGCCAAACACGGTCAAAAGCTTTTTCTATGTCCAGAAAAATTCCTCCAGTAGATTTTTTGTTAGCAATACCTTTTGCTATCTTCTCCACTGCCCGGAGCAATTGGTGGGATGTGGATAGTTTCCTCCGAAAACCAAATTGCTGAGGGATTATGATGCTCATCTGGGCATCAAAATCTAACAGTTTATTCAGAATGAACTTTTCAGCTATTTTGGCCATCGTTGGCAGTAAGGATATTGGCCTGTAACTGGAGGGTAGATTTCTGTTTTTTCCCTGTTTGTAGATCGGAATGACTACTGCCTTTTTCCAAAGTGTGGGAAAATGTCCAATATTAATTATGGCATTGATTATGTCAGTGAGTAGACATACTGCAGTAACCGGGATTTGCTTGATCGCCTTGTTAGTTATAAGATCGTAGCCCGGACTCTTTTTGGGTTTTAGTTTTTGTATAACCTCTTCCACCTCTGAGGCATTGATTGTCTGAGTATCCTGGGGGTAAAATTATTGTGACGGAAGTAGGAGCTAACGAGAAAGTTAACATAGGATTCATTACGAATACTTGTGTTATCGTCGGTTGTGTTTTCTTGGAATTGTTTCTCGAGGGAGTTTGCAAGCGCTTCTACTTTCTCTTGTACTGTAATGGCCATTCTGGGGCCGTCCATGAGGGGGGAAGTACGCCCTTCTTTGTTTTTCTTTTTCTTGACTGCCCTCCAGAAGGAGCCATCTTCAACATTTAAATTAGTGAGATAGGAGTTCCAGCTATTACAGTTGTGTTTATCAATTTCATTTTTGATGGTTCTTTTAAGGGCGTTTATTTGGGTTTTTAATTCAGTCGTTTTATATCTATTAAATTGCTTGCGAAGTCTATTTCTAGTTTTAATTAAGTTAATGATGTTTTCGGGAAGAAAATTGGTTGGTTGTGTGGGTTTCAGGCGTTTACTGGTATCAAGAGCTTGTTGTATTATTTTTGTTAGTTCTTCTGCTTTATTTTCAATTTGATCTTCAGTAACAATGGGGCTTAATGAATTAGGTGAGAGGGAGTTGTTAATGACATTTCTAAAGACATTCCAGTTATGGTAAGTGGTGTGGTATTCATTTCCCTGTTGTGTGGAGTGGCCATAATAGATTAACACCGGGTAGTGGTCTGATTGGAGGTCTTCAACAGTAGAAAGTTTCATTGGTGATTGGACTCCTCTGGACAGCATGAGGTCAATGTAGTTCCCATGTATTTGTCCATAGTGTGTTGGCTTGTCTGGCCTGTATATGTTGAATTCAGTATTTTGAACTAGGGAGGCAATCGTGCGTCCAGATTTATTCTTGTAGGGACAGTCCCAATCTGGGTGTTTGGCATTGAGGTCGCCAGCTAGAATAATTTTGTAGCTTAGTGAAGCTAAGGTTTCTAGATCCATCGAGAGTGCTGCATTGGGGGGATTATTAGGGGGATATACAGCGATGCAACTGTAATGTCACCATTATTTGAAAAATGCAGTTTAATAATTGTGGCTTCTGCAAAATGGAGCCTGGGTGTTGGTATGTGTGAGTGAGGGATTTTTGTTTTTATAAATATGGCCGTTCCGCCCTGCTGGCTGGTTCGATCATTTCTATACACTGCATAATTGGGGATGTTGACCATATAAGAGTTCATCAGGTGGGTTTCCTGTACTAGGATAAGGTCAGGATGATTGTTTGACACAAAATTTTTTAATTCTGTAAGTTTAGTAAGTATGCCATTGGCGTTCCAAATCATTATTTTTATGTTGTTAAATTCCTTAACTGTCATTATTGGTATCGTTAATATTTAGGGCTTTTAGTAAAATGTGCACTTTGTCCGTTGGATTAATAGTGCGTTCTAAGATTGGGACAGCCTGCATGAGGGCAGGAAAGGCTTTAAAAATTGAGTTAACTTCTTTGAGTAGTTTCATAATTATATTAAGGTTTTCAAATTGACTAAAGTCTGTTGTGGTTTGCGGGTTCGATGTAGGTGGAGTTGACTCTTGTTTATCGTTGTTATTTCTGGCGGCCTGCGCAAATGAGAGGCCTTTTTTAGTAAAGTTACTAGCAGCGTTAGGAGTTACTTGAATTTTCTTGCTTCTGTTGACTGGGTTTGCTAAGCAGCCTCCATAGGAGGCTGTGTGGCTATTTCCACAGTTGCAGCATTTTGGTTTATCTAATTTTTGATGGGGGCAGTCTCTAGAAGCATGCTTAGCTCCACACTTTACACAATTTGGCTTCAAAAAGCAAACGGCAGAATTGTGACCAAATCCCTGACAGTTGTAGCACTGGACCGGCCTGGTGTTTACATATTTTTCGACCTTAATTATTAAATTCAAAAGATCTTTTAAATTATAAATTTTTGGAGCAATTTCATTTGTGATTAGGGTGATCAGAAAGCATGGGATAGGCTCCTTCTTTCTGTGCTTTCTCATAACTGTTACAGTAGCAACATCAAAGCCTCTAAGCATCAATTCCTCTTTTATGAGATCAGTAGAGGTGGTGGGGGGAGTCCCTTAATGACCACCTTTGTTGGTTTGTCAAGTCTATTTTTGATAATAAGACATTCAATATTGTTGTCAGTTAAATAGGTTGTAATAGCTCTATGGGAATCAGATGTAGAAGGAAAAACCTTCAGATATTCACCTGCGAGTTTTGCAGTAATGCTTTTATCAATATTTGTTTTTAGCTGGTTAATTAGGACATTAAAATTTTCCTCGTATTTCACCAAGATGGGTGGAATTTTTTCCTTCTGCTGACTGCTGAAAGGAGTTGGGTCAGTGTTTGCATTGTTTTCTTGGATGGAGTCAGCATTGTCTAACACATTAAATTTATTGCTAATATTAGTAAGGGGGGCTGCCAGAGTAGCTTTAATGTTAGCTGTTTTCCTGGGCCTAGTAAAGCCTTCCTCGTCGCTATTACTGTTAATCATTCTTTTATTTTTAATTGGTGTAGACACCGGGGCCTGTCCAGAGCTTAACATTGGAAATTGCATATTATAATAAGCAGTATTTTCATCAATATCATTGGAAACAGTTACAGAATTACTATTTATTAGACTATTATTTGCACTATTAATCATACCATTGTTAGCATTTACATAGTAAATATTGTTTGGGACAGTAATAACATCATTATTAATAGAAATACAATTACTAGTTAAACCATCGTTTACGTTATGTGATATACGATTTTCAAAATTTATATCTGAGCCATCCTTACCATTTGTAACACAAGTACTATTGTTATTAAACATATTACCATCATAGTAAGGTATGTTGGATATTACTGGGTTATTAGTTACATTTGCATTACCAGGATTACTCAAAATATTATTAGAAGTTACATAAGAATTAAATGTAGATGGATTATTACCTTGACTATTGCTTATCTTTTCTATTAAATTATCATCTATATCAGTAGAGTTATTACTAGAAATTCTAGTTTGTTTACTTTTGTTTGCAGCAACAGCATTATTAACATTATTAGAAAGGATTGACCATTTCGTTTTATTTTTAGTGTTTTTGGAAAATTTTTTAACAATTTTAATATTTTTTAATTTTTTAACAGTTTTAATATTAGCATTAACTGAATTCTGTTCTAAGTCTACATCACTATCAGATGAAACAGTCTTAGAGTCATGCAGAGTACAATTTGATATTAGGCAATATCCCAATTGAGAGCACTTACCTCTAATTTGTTGTGATACAATTGATGCCTTCTGGTAGAGGTGATTTTGGAAAGTCCAATGGGCATTTTGTTGATATTTCGGGTTGGATTTTTCCATTCCTTCCATTAACCGTTTTTGGGCAGTAGCAAACATTTCCAGCAGCTCACTGTGTTTTGACATTTCACGTAGCATGTTACATCTTCGGAGCTTGGTTATCGGAACACTTGGGTCTAGTGCCATGTAAGCCTCTAGGTTTGGCACTAACCCTTTGATAGCACTATCACATGAATTTAGTTCCTCCATTGTTGAAACGCTGGATGATTTAACCGGGCTTACATTTTCACTAACACTGTTACCGGGACACATACTAACACAATATTCCATAGTGGTTTGCTGAATCGGAGCACACTCAGTGCTCCGCTCCAAAGGAGCGGGCACTGAGGTATCCATATGGCAACCTTCAGCAAGATCCTGTGATGAAATCGAGGGTTCCGAGGAGGTGCAGGCAGAAGCCGGCGAAAGCAGAGAGGGACCCGAGAGGGGTCGACTGGGCAAGCCGCATTCCGCGGCCATCGGCTAAGAGAGCGATCAGCTGAGACCGGTTTAGGAGCGAAGTACAAACACTTCTTTAAACCTCGGCAGCTGGGCCAAAAAGGGAAAAACTTGCATTGCAGTGAAAGCCAAAACTATGTTGCCACCACGAAGCAAAAATGAAGCACTTTCTTCACAGAAACCTTCACAGAAGGGGTTAATATTATAATTATTTTTATTTATAAGGTACAACAATTTAGTTGTCAGTTATAAATTTCTAATCATAAGTTATTAAATTAAATTGTTCAGATGCTTGTAATTGTTTTGAATCCAAGGACTACCAGCGGTCTATGGACATTTTTTGGTTCGTAGGGGTTGTATGGTTCAAATACCATTACTTCAATGTTATTTATTTTGCATACTTTATTATAGAAATTGAAGGTCAAAAATTTTATGTAGTGTGTGATATTAGTCATCCCCGAGTTCGTTCTAATATGCTCATTTCTAAAATAATATTGTAAGCTAGAAACAAAGTTTTATAGAAGCTTGTTTTGTTTAGCTTCCAATATTTCTGGACTCAAAGTGCCTTGCGGGGGAGTGAAGAATCCCCTCCCTGTCGCATCTAGGATATGACAGTTTTAAAAAGTCAATGTGAATTACAGTGGCGGCTCGTGCTATAGGTTCAGTGGTTCTGTGAACCCCCTAAAAAATAAATACCTGGTGAAGTTTAATACATCAATATTAAACCACTATCTATATGACTGTTTCGGTTTATTTTTAGTTATAGCGCCTTTTAAAGAACGGGGTAAATCATTTCAAACACCGCTCCTATAGCATCGGGGCTCTGAACCGCCCAAGTATGTTTTTCGCTTGTGCACGTCATAAAATCGGAAAGCATGATTGGCTAATCCGAGCAAAAACTATTGAACTGGTCGCTAAAGGAAAATTGAGCGACAGTGGGGATAATTTTTCCCCATTCCGATGACAGGTTTTGGGTTTGTATGTCATTGGGCCCCTCTGCTTTTATCAGCATTTTGTACTATTAACTCCAAACCCTATGTTTCCTAGTTCCAGTTGCTCGGGTCACCCACTTTATTAATAAAGTCCGATAACCCTTTCATGGAGTCTAGGTGTCACTCTCTAGTATGGATGATGTCTAAAGAAGTTAATCTAGGGAGGGCAAGAGCCTCGCATTCGTAAATGATATGCTTGGCCGTCACATTTATTTTAAATATTTCAGAAGTATTGGAAGGTCAGAGAACTAATGGCGTCAAAGCCAATTTTTCGGGCATTTGTGGTAAATAAATAAATATTATTTTTTTATGTTATCAAAAGAATTAAGCTCTATCTGATTTTCATTCATTAACAATTTTTCAGCCTTGTTTGTAACAGGATTTAGCCTTGTTTGTAACAAGGAATATCCTTGATCAATGGATCAATTAATCGAGAATATTCCTTGTTACAAACAAGGCTAAATCAAAATTACTAAATTAAAACATGTAACAAAGTAACATTTCAACAACTGTAATTTTAATTATCCAATAAATTTCCTGAATAAAATGACCATTTTCTAATTTTTAAAAATATCTAAAATAAAAATAAAACATTTAACTCGAAAATATTTTTTATTCTCGACCTGCAGATAAATCAAAATAATTCCATCCTTGTGTGTGACGTAAAGCAATTCCAGAAATTCTTCAAAGTAATCAAAACAGACTTTTGTTTCCTTGAGAACATTAATTATGCTGACATTATCATTCCTTTACGGATAAGGAGTCTAAAAGTTACAGTTATCATTCAATAGAAACATCCAAATTTAAATTTTAACTTCATTGGTATGGCCAGAAATATATTTTTTAACAAGATTTTTGAATTTGTTTTCTCTAGTTTTGCAAATATTTATTTTTCTATAAAATAAAAATTAATTTTTTATTTCCAATTTTCTTAACTTCTTAGGAGAATTTTATAAAAATGTAAATGGTTTAATATTTTTCAAAAACAGTCATCACGTAGTTACAGTGACTGTATTTTGAAAATACACATATTTTTTCCAGACTTTAAAAACACATTTATCTAATTTTTCTGTTTAATAATCTGCTTAATTAATATATCTGTTTTGTAAGAAGTCTGGAATACTGATTCTTTAAATCGCAATTATGTGGAATACTTAAGGATTTAAAGCATATTAATTTTATCATGTAATTATATGAAATAAATAATTAAATCATATCAAGCAATTAGTGTTTTCTAATCTGTGCTCTTCGCATTTTCCTAATAACTTTTTTTTTTTTAGGAAAGGAAATTATATTATATACGTCATGATTTCATTTTTATTTTTGTTTATCATTTTGCTTATAATTGTTTATCACCTTTATTTTAGCTATCTCCATGACAATCACTGTAATGTAAGTCCAAGGCTTACATAAATTGCCCCTGATACAATAAAAGTCAACTTTATAAGCACATAATCCCAAAACCAAACTCCATGGCACGACAGCCCATGTGGACCAAGGCCTACAGTGCTCACAACTGTTTTCCAGAGCGAGGGTCCTGGGGTGCGAAGCATATGTCCCAGTTAGGTAGTCAGCCTAACGTAAGACCCCCAGTGTTTAGTTCCCAAGCATGCTTGGTACTCAGTTAATCGAGCCGATACGAAGGGATGAAAGGCTGAGTCAACCTTGCCCAGCCCGAGGATCGAACCTCGGACCTGTGTCATGGGAGCGTGAAACGCTGCCACTAAGACATAATCCCAAAGTAGTAAAAATTACCGGAGAATCGGTAATAAAAAACAAAGATTAATTGTGAACCTGATACAATATTACAATGAATGAAAAAGCCCGTTAATTATAGGGTAAACAAGAATGTTCTTGCCGTTTTCATGTTGCCATTGAATGAAGTGAGAATAAGTACGCAAATTAGTGTATGATATAGTTGAGACATCAGTCAGCAGTGGCATAGTGAAGGGGGGAAAGGGGTCTATCGTGCCCCGGGTGCCGCTTTGAGAGGGGCGCCAAATAGTAGTTACGAAAATTGTTTCAGAAAAATTTTATCTCTTTTTAATTGAAATATCAATTTTATTCGGAGAAATATATTTTAAATTTAATAATTATTTTCTCCTGTTGAAGAGCTTGCCATAAATGTGAAAGTGTTCCTTTTTTTATATTTCCATATGAGCTGCAGTGGCTCAGTAGCTTCACGCCGCTTCCCGTAAGCTCAGCGAAGTGAAGCATCATTTGCCGCGGGCAGTGGTTGGGAAGGTGACCACGGTGTACCCTCCTTCCCTGGGTTGCTGAAACTCCGCGGGTTGGGGACGTGTCCACGTTAATATGTGACGTCCAAAGTCCTTCCGCTGGTGTGGCGTGGATGTGGAGAGGATGGTGCCAGCTCAGGTGTGACCTCGTCACCTAAATGGGGTTCAAAATGAAGAGGCACCTTAAAAAGAGCAAAGTCGTACTTTCACCTTCGTGGTGCTCTGATCTAAACGAAAGGCACTCTCTATTGACTTAATTCGCTGCCAAAGGCATAGCCAGATTGGCTTGTCCAACTGTCATAAGCAACAACAACACAACAACATATTTCCATATTAATAATTTAGTATAGTTTAGTTCATAAAAAAAGTGTGTTCTTTTAATCACACGTTTTCCATTATCATTTCTCACAATTTTTTATACTTTGCTCAAGATTTGTGGTCCATTATCATTATTTTGTATGGTAAATCTTGTACATGTAATGATGTGAAATATGTTAAATTTTTTTCTGATAAAAATTCTGAAATGTAAATTATATTGGTTATTTCCTTTTTATGCATTTGATGTGTTTTTAGTTTCAACTTATTTACCAAATAATATGTGTTGATGTTATATCTCTTGATTTACGAATCAATAATTTAGGAAGATACCAAAAAGGTAAGCTCATGATCTAACCTGTAACTGATTTGACGTAATGAATGCAGCAAGATTCACCATGTTCTTTAGAATTCTAATTTTTTACAAGGTGTCTAAATCAAGTTGCATACCTATGAAAAATCGTAACATAGATTAAGCAAATAAATCTTTTCTGCTAAAAATACAAGAAAACAAAATATCTAATAAATATTGCAACGATTAGGAACTCGCATAATGTTATTTACCATTTAGGAATTCATAATAATTTTGTAGAAATTTTGATGCTCTAAAATATTATTTGACTTGATATTAATTTTTTATAGTTGTAATAAAACATTTTATTTAATAAACAATATTTCCTCTTATAAATAAAAAATGTTAAGTTTTAATCTCATTTCGGCTAAAATAAAAATAAAAATCACTCTTTAAAAACGAAATTTTATAAAACTGAAATATTATTAATAAAAACTTGTCAAACTATAATTAAAACACAAATGAAAATTTTTCTTTAAAGATTCTTAAAATTTGTATATTTTAATAGTCAATGCGAAAGGTATAAAACCTACAAAAAATTTCATTTCAAATGAAATAATGGATGTGTATAAAATATTTCATTTCTCAATTCTTAATAATTTACTTTCATAGTACAACTAATATTATAAATATATAAGTTACGCCATATTCTAATCACTGAAATTTTGAATAGACAACAATTATATGATAATGGAATTATAGTACCAAAAATTTTGTCAAGTAAATAAACTTTATCTCAGAGTTTATATTCTTTTGCGAAGCTCCTAAATAATAAGTTCCTTTTACTAGTAGCATGGCTGTGTTCAATAAAATCCGAGAATAATATATATAATAGGTATTTAAATATATATATATATATATATATTCGCGACATAGCTTAGGGCTTCAGTGAAGCTAAATATGGATGATATAGTGAATCTGTAGAAAACTTCATTTTAAAGAATATATAATACTAATATTATAAATAATTAATGTTGCATAAAAATATTCTAATGATTTTGATTATAAATTTTTTCACTTGCTGATTAAATTAACTTCACTTGAGCCCCGTCCTTATCAAATAAAGAAGGGACCCAACAAGGATGAAAAAACTAAAAATGTTAAAAAAATCAAATTACTTAATTTTTATATCCATTTCATTTACTAAAAATCATTAAATGCATCAGAAAAGTAAGGAATATAAAATGTGACTGAAAAATGTTATTGAGACTTAAAACTTCTGAGATAAATTCCTGTATTTACCTCAAGCTTTGTTGTAACCTCTTAGTCTACTGTCGCGTTATACTCGTGAAAAAATTCGCGTTGAAATGTATTTCTCATTAGCGGTCCTCTTTGTCCAAAAATGTTTGTGTTCAGCAACAGACTGACCCTTACAGAAGATAATACTTTTTTTTCAAGATAGCACTGCAATATCCAATCAAGAGAATTGTGCTCCAGGAATCGAAATACGATATATAAAACGCTGGAAATAGAGAAAAGTAATTACCTCCAAACGCTAGAAAAATTCATAATTTCCTTTTATTTTAACTGTTTACCCGGTTAGAATATCATCATTTCACACTCACAAATTTTCGTCTTTAGTGTTATTTCGTTAAAACCTTCGTTGGAAATATTGACTTCTGAGTAAATTTTATATATTTTCTGTCTACAACTTTTTTACACTTTGCTTATTTAGCAGATTTTTTAGCCATTACGAATGTTTATCAACAAACATGAACAACAAACATAATCAACAAACATGAAATTTAAAATCAAATTGATTATTTAAAATTATTTATTAATAATTAATTTGATTTTAAAATCAAAGAATCAATTTGAAATCAATATTTAAAATTTAAAGATTTTCGAATATAATTTTTATCTGACTTGTAATTCTGTCGCCTTTTTATATTAATACATTATTTTGAAGAAATCTTTTTTGGAAAGTTAAAAGATCTAATGTATTAAACATTTTTTATATTTATACTTAAAATGTTTCTTAATAATTAATATTTAACTAACTTTATATTTCAGTTTATATAATGAATGCATGTTTAGTTTAGAAATCATTTTAATGAAAGGTAAAATTATTATGCTTTGTAAAAAGCTACAGATTAGTAATATTTTTGAGTGTTATAAAATGATTCAGAATAAAATAAGTTCTTATTTTAATTAAAAAAATATATTTTAAAGTCATAAGAAAGTCTTATTAAACATATTAAAAATAAATTGAAAATTTTCAAAGAGAAATGTTTTCAGAGTAAAATCATAAGATAGTGTGACGGTATAAGTGACTAATCCGGCAATTATGTTTTACAGGTGTAAACTTACTGTAACTTCAGTTGCCTTGCAAAAATTATTAAATGGAAGAATATATTCAGAGTTTAAATCCCAATCTTGTTATAAAATTCGGTTACCTTACTCAGACATAGATTTTATTTTAGCTTTAATGTCATAAGAACCATTATTCATAATAGGAATTATCTTTGTATCGTTTTTAATTTCAAAAACAAAATCGAGATTTTTTCTGCTATTAATGCAAGATCGTTTTTCCCATCTCCTGTTTTCGTCTGAATACAATTTACATTTTTTTCTATTATAAGTTGTCCTTCTGCTTTGAGCTTTATTTGTTGATGCTTCGATTCGACTTCCGCTTCAGAAAACGATATGCTATTCAAATACCAGCTGTTCAATTTGGGCTCGATTTCTGTTTCGTCTAGAGATATCTCTCATCAGTTAGGTCAACCGCCGCCATAGTATTGTCATTTACAAACGATAAATACCTCAAGTGCTGTGCTAACGCAGTTGATTTTTAATTCCAGATGACTCTTTAAGAGTGAAAACAGATGTTGCAGTAGAGCCAAATCCAAACAATTCTCTCATTAACGAAATTATACTTTGTTAATTGCTTCAGAATCCACTTTAATCGTTTGCCCCGGTCTAATTAGTCCTCGTCTGAAAAAGATGACCGTTAAAAGACAAACAAATTTAGAATTATATGTTTTTGTGTGTTTATTTCATAAAAACTTTTAAAGGGGAAATGTTTTCAACGTTCACCGTCATACTGTTTTTAACTTTGTTTTTCGAACAATGCCGTTGGGTATGCCTATGCTCACCACATTCTCTACACAATAAGCTTTATCTTTCTTTTGGGCAGTCTTCAGATATATGACCATATTCATTACAATTAAAATATTTAAAGAAACTATCACTGCGAGAGTTAAGATTCGAGTTTCATTTTTCTTTCGAATAAAAACACTCATTCTGTCTGGGAAAATCTTTTAAATTCGCGGTTTTCTCTTATTTTATTTTTTAATTATTTTTTTTATAACAGCGATCTCATTAACTTTGCTTACATAATTATCTGTAAAGTTATTTTCTCAATAAATATAGCGTTCTTGTTTTCAACTTAATAATACTTTTCTTTATTGTTGTTGTTACTGTTATCTTGTGCCAGCTAGGCTGGCAATATGGAGTGCGCAGCTCCAATTTTCCAACACTGAACTGTAATTTCCCATATTTTCTCAGTACACATAGGCCATAGGCTCCCGTTTATAGGATAGGCAACCATTCACAACCCATTCATACAAAGAAGAGAAAAAGATAGGAGAGAGAGAAATACATCCATGCCCGAACTGGGATTCGAACCCATGACCTCCCTATTAACAGTCAGGCACACTGATCACTAGATAAGGTGTATGGCTAGTGACTTTATATTATATGTAATTATATACAACTTATAAGATATATAAAATATTTATACAATTCAAAAATTTGCTTGAAATTAATTACAGATTTTAGTAGAGATTATAATCTCTACTAAAATCTGCTAAAATAATTTAGAAGAGATAGTAAATATCATAATTTATTCGAAATTTTATATACATATATAGTCAATAATAAACTACATAAATAAATAGTAAGGCAAAAAAGTTAACGGGGGATATCCGTTATGTACAATGTTTCGAATATTACTAAATTTACATTCTTCATTTATTAATAATAATCGCCGACCAACTTGTCTAGTGGTCAGCGTGCCTGACTACGGATAAGGAGGTCCTTGGTTCGAATCCCGTTTCGGGCATGGATGTACTTTCTCTCTCCATCTATCCTGTTTTTGTCCTTTCCTTGTATGAATGAGGTGTGAATGGTTGCGTACCCTATAAACGGGTCCCTATGGCATGTGTGTACTGAGGAAGTCGGACTCCACACGAAAAAATGGTTCAGTTGGAAAAGTGGAGCAGCGCACCCTTGTTGCCAGCCTAGCTGGCACACGACAATGAATGAATGAATTAATAATAATCACACTTTAATATATACAAGGAAAATAAGGTGCACAAGTTATTTTTTGATACATTGTAATATCTGGAAAATAAACAATATGTGAGTTTGCAAGTTAAAGCCAAATTAATTAGATACTTAAGATATAAGCAATTCATTAAGGCAACTATGACCATATTATGTATTTATTTTAATATTATATATTTATTTTTATTTATAAGCTCTACAACATTTTAGCTGCCAGCTATAAATTTTTAACCATAAGTTATTAAATTAAATTGTTCAGATACTGGTAATTGTTTTGGAATCCAAAGACTGTCAGCGGTCTATGGACATGTTTTGGTTCGTAGGGGTTGTATGGTTCAAATACCATTACTTCAATGTTATTTATTTTGCATACTTTATTAACCTTTTCGTCCCGGCGGTACAACTGTTGTACCACGAAAGTGAGTGTCTCAGAAAACGGCTGTGGGACAACAGTTGTACCATGGATTTTTTCCCCTTTCAAGCGCCTGACTTTTTCCCGCTAAACTTTCTTCGGGCAGTTGAGGGCGATTTAATTGCTGCTCTTTTGTGTATGAAAGTCGTAAAAATTGGGGACTTGTCTGAGCGGCGAATTTTGGCGAAAAACGGTTTTATTGGCTCCTCTTTTTAAAAAGGAAGCATATTCATCCTCACTTTAGCAAATTTTTTCATTGTAATCAGTTACTTTTTTCGTCGCTAGAAAAAATATTTTTGATGGCTGCACGTCGTAAAGGGTTGACTGATGAAGAAATTAAAAATTTATTGGAAGAAACAGAAGCAGAAAATTTTGCAGACAGTGATTCTGATTGCTGTGATGAATCTGAATGCAAAGGTATTAGTTTTTTTGACGGCAATAATGATGCAAATTCCTCTGTATCATTTGATTTTGATTGGCGTAAAGCTAAAGCAGATGATTAGCCCATCATTTTTAAATTTAAGGGTTTTAAGTATTTCTGAGCCAAAATAAAGGATTTAGTTGAGGAACACGAATTTTTTTATTTATTTTTTCAGAAGAAATTTTAAACTTTATTGCAGATGAAACAAATAGATATGCTTCCAAAATATTAGAATTACATCCGGGAAATAATAAAAGAAAGCATGGGACAAAGTGGACTAATATTGATGCACCAGAATTAAAAAAAAATTCTAAGGACTTATCTTTATCTATACGACCCATTATAAGAATAACATGAAAGATAATTGGTCGACAGATGAATTGATTGAAACTCCTGTTTTTAGAAAAATTATGTCCTGTGATAGATTTTTTAATGTATTGAGAGTTTTACATTTTACAGACAGTAAGAATAAACCAAAACTTGATGAAGTTAGGAAAATCCTAACTCCCCAAAGATTTAATAGTCTTAGAAACATTTTCATTGAGAAACTGTATTTATTGTAATATAAGAGCTTTTTTCATATTCTGGATTTTTATATGAACTAATGAATTAAATTTTTTTACAAAGAAATAATTTTGATTTAGTGTTAAAAATTTGCTCTTCAAGGTGAAATATATTTTATTCGATGTTGCTCACTGTTGAATAATGAATACTAAACATCTCTTTTTTCTGACGTGCACGAATATCGGAATAGATGCTAGACATCTTTCTTGATTTCTTCCTTTCGAAGTATTGTTTATGGAAAATATTCCAGGGCCACATTGCATTTTTTAATCTCACAACAAAAACATGCAGGTAGAAATAAAATAAATATAAAAATGAAAATACTTCCAATCATAAATTGAGATGCGGTAGATATTTAAAAAACTTGCCTTTTAGTTGTGTCAGTCTTCTACATAGTTTTAATTTCTGTATAAAATTAAATTAATCACGATTTTGGTTTTTAAAAATAATTTAATAAGCATAGTTTCATAAAAGCTTAAAACACTCTGAAGATAAGAATTTATTCTCAATATAAACCTAATGTTTTCTTGCTAATGTTTTGATAAGAATTTTATAAAAACATTTTCTGAGACGAATACGAGTATATTTTGGAATGTACTATTTGAATGAATATTTTCAAATTCTCAGTCATTGAGAAATGAACCGAATATTACTATTTATTGTATAACAAATGTAATTTTATTAAACAATCAACCTGAATGCTACATATAAAGGAGAAACTCAAGATTCGTCTGGCTACATTTATTGTGCAAAACGTTTCATACTTAGTTACAGAAACACGCAGAAAGGAAAATTCTATTTTTAAGCTTTTTCCTTAAAAGTGAAAGATAAAAAAGCATATATTTTAATCCATTCAATATAGAAATTTGTCATAAATAAAAATACTTAAATCAAAAGAAAACTGGAATCATTACTGTATTTAACACACAGATTACCTTTAATCTTTTTCAAATGCAACTTTAGCAGTTTGCTTGTACTTACTCATAAAAGAAATTGTTTGTTCAAAATATCTTTATTTATTAATTAATTTATTATATTAATATTAGGCAGGCTGCTTTTATGAATGTTTTTGAAATATTTAGTTAGTTTATTGCTTATCATTTTTATTATAACTAATTGCAAATTCATTACTTTAAAGAAGTCTGTAATTGTTTTAAATAATTATTTCAGAATATTCTCTGTAATAAATAAATATACGCCAATATAGTTTTTGAAACAGACTAGATTTGTTTCACAAATGCATGTATATAATCTTAAAATTCTTATAACATTTCTTAATGTGGTATGTAAAACAACGAATAGAAAAAATCAATAGCTTGTCGATAAGTATAGTATTTATGGTAACCACATTTACATTTTCATGAGAATTACGACAGACCTAGCGCGGCGTATCTCCCTCAAAAGATATAGATTCGTCATGGTGAAAATGACCCTCTCTTTCGGTCAAGGGGGTAGGAAATGTCATCTTCTCGCGCCGTCCTAGGAGCAGTTTTTTGAAACGGGGACGCCGGACTCAAAAGGTTAAGGAAATTGAAGTTCAAAAATTTTATGTAGTGGATGATAGTCATCCCCGATTTCGTTCGTATATGCTCATTTCTAAAATAATATTTTGGGTTAGAAACAGGCTTATAGAAGCTTGTTTTGTTTAGCTTCAAATATTTCTGATTTTGTAGTCTGTGTCTTAATGACTCAACATTCCTTGCGGGGGAGAGAAGAATCCCCTTGCTGTCGCATCTGGGATCTGACAAAGAGGCACATCTGACAGTTTAAGAAGCAAATGTGAATTATTGACCACCTGCAGGATGCCACCCTCTGCTGCCGCGGGGATAAACAGAAGGACTTCCTGCACTTGATTGCTTTTTTACATTCCCTGTAATCCTTTTCTCAAGTCGGGTTCCTTTCACAAGTTTGTGGGGGCGGGGGAGTGACAACGCTATATTCCGCTTTATCTTTGAGGATTTCTTAAAAGAAACAAGGTTTTGAACTCAACACCCTCATAAATTGCTAGAAAGATAAGCCCCCGCGTCAGCCTCAGGCCCTGTGGTCGTTAACTGAGGAGTGTCAGAGGGACGAGTGTGTAAAAGATATTTTATAAGGAAAGGGTGGTTTCTATTCATTTTTCAGATACTGGTTAAATGTCAACCATAAAGAGAACGAAATAATGCTTGATATAGAATACATATGTTCCATAAGTTCTTTCTATTCCCTTGAAAATACTTCAATATTTAATGACTGTTAAATATATATATATAAAGACTAATACCACACATGAAAGTGATTCGATATGTTCGCATATTGGCTATAATATGCGAAAATGAATGAATCATTCCTTCACAATTTGCAAAAATAAATGTTCACAAAAAAAAGAAAGTTAAAAAAAAATTTGAAAAAAAAAATAGGAATAAATTAATGTGACATTACTTGTATAACGATTAGCATAACATAAATGATACAAAGTATAAAATAATAGAAACACAGATATTGCAATTTTATTCTTGAACACGAAATATGTAATTTATAAATGCTGGAAATAGCAAGCAATATTATTAAAAAATTCCAGGAACTTTTTAAGAGAGCCTTTATTAATTATAGAAAAGAAAAAGGAAGAAAGTATACATTTTAATTCTCTTATATTCGAAAATGTGAAAATATAGTGGTATTCTTAATTATTATTTATCATCTTGTAAACACATTATAAAAATCTGAAGTTAAATTGATATAATTTAATTTCCTAACAATTTTCGTCACAAGTAAAATAACGCTATCTTTGAAACTTTTTAAAAATATTAATATTTTTTCTTTCTGAAATTTCTTGGAATTATCATCACCAGTCGTGAAAAAACTCAAAATATAAATATAGAGAAACTTGTAATATTTTAGCTAATTTTCAAAAAGTTTTGATTGTAAATACAGAAGAATCTAGATGTTTTGAGTTAACCCAGAAATATTGTATGTTAATTATATATGCATATAAATACTTCAGTTTAACCAGCATCTACTTCAACCAATCTAATACTTTTACTAAACTTCCTTTGTTGAACACAATAATCTTCGAAAAAAAAAAAAAACGATGATGCTGTTGTAAAAACGGAAACAGAATAGAATAAATAAAATGGTTTCCAAATAGAATTTTTGCTGAAACGAAATAAAATTATTATGCAGAAACAGGAAAATTTATATAACATTGTCATATATTATCACATGTTTTTTGTTTGTCCCCCGAAATTTTGCCTGGTTTTAAATTAAAAATCACGCACGGAATGGAATGAAATTATACTACAATGCCCTTTTTGTGCCGCCCAACTTGTCTTGTGGTCAGCGTGTCTGACTGCGGATAGGGAGGTCCTGGGTTCGAATCCCGGTTCAGGCATGGATGTTACTTTCTCTCTCTGTCTATCTTGTCTTTATCCTTTCCTTGTATGAATGTGTTGTGAATGGTTTCCTACCCTTTAAACGGGTACCTATGGCATGTGTGTACTGAGGAATTCGGACTCTACACCTAAATAAGGTTCAGTTGGAAAAGTGGAGCAGCGCACCTATATTGCCAGCCTAGCTGGCACACGACAACAACAACATGTTCTTTTTGTAATCTTTTTTTAGGGATTCAATCCTTCAAATTGGCAAATTGTACACTGGGGCCCATAGGGGTGTGCCATCATCGCCCCGAAAGTGAAGGACAAAGAAATACACACACAGAAAAAAAGAACATCCATGCCCGACATATGATTCGAACCGGGGACTTGCTGCTTCGAAGTTAGAGATGCTAAGCACTCCGCCATCGGTTACGCACCATAACTAAAATTCATACAAGACATTAAATGATTCGTTCAGAAATGAAGAAAAACGAAATCGTATCTCGTCATCAAAATCAAAAATATTATAATAAATATCAAAGTACTTTTTCTTTTCTTAAAAAGAGAAATAGCTTATTAATATTTATATAAAAGCCAACTTGTTATGCACTTTAAAATCAGATTTTATACGAAAGGGTAGAGAATTTCTTCCTCCCCCCATTTAGAAGGTATATCTGCAACTTGAATTCTTTGTTACCGCGTGCTTTGTAATTTTGTTTTTATTTATTATTTTTTTTTTTGTTTGGAAAAGTATATTCTCTTCTTTTAATTCATTTAAGAATTCTATTATTTTCACAAATCTGTTTTTAAATGTTCGCAATGTTTTTAAATGTTTTGAAGTAACTGCGTTTGTATCGAGTCTGTATAAATAAAATTCTTTACTCATCAAATTTTTTTGGGGTTGAAGTGAGCTCTGAATAAAGCGAATCTTTTACTAGGATGTTGGCATTTAAGCTAACTTAGTAATCAATAGTGATTTAAACTTGTTGTATTGTTACTTGCCGTGATCATTTTGGACTTTGGTTTTCTTCAAGAAAATGAACAATATTTCCTTTTCTTTAAATTTCTCATCGCAGTTCAACTATTACGAGTGGATAAAAAGCACGGAATTGGATCGCCAGTTCTGATCTTCGATACAAGAGCTCATGGATTCGATTCCCATCTCGGTTAGAGGTGTTTGTATTGTTTCAGAATCCACTTAAACTGTAGGTCTTGCTTAAATTAATCCTTAGGTAAAACAAATAGTTGTTTAGCGATAAACACCCCAAGATCCCGCATTAAAATTAATTTTGATGTTCAAATTTTTAATTATATTCAATGAAAAAATTGTGTCTTCCTCTATTTCGATTTATTACATCGTTTATTTAAGTGCACTATACAATTCTGATTAAAAGTTTGGTTCCTACGGTTTCGAAATGATCTCCGATGATCTGCTTCGGAATCTTCAAATGAAACTATTGTTGTCTTTCCATAATTTTTGTAAATCTTCAGAATTGGTTCGCCATTTATGCAACTATAAACTCGCTTGACTGAAGATTTTTTAAATTCTTTTGCGAACAAGACAGTTTAAGGATACTATTCTAAATACTTCATTAGGTGATGTTTAATCGACGCCACCAATAAGAGAAAAGGCTACTACTTATTCCAAACAAAACTAGTGAATCTGTATACTATTAGTAGTTTAGAAATGTCCGTTATATGCCCTTAGTTAAAAAAAAAATCCCTTAATTTCTTCGTGGACTAAAATATTCAAAGGGCTTGTGTGTCGCATGTCAATCTTAAAAGCTATGAGCGAGTCTTCGCGTCGGGCGAGTCATATATGCATTTCGTACGGACGAAAGCGAGGGTCGGGCGGTTCACTCAACACCTCCTAGAGTAGGGGTGTTGTAGGAGGTGTTGGTTCACCCGTGCATTCCTGAAGAAGAAGAAGTGGATCTAGTGTTTGTTAGGTTCCTAGCCTAAATGGCCATGTACCTTCTGTTCCTAAGAAATTTTTCTACACCTAACTTTAGTTGAGATTAACATAATGATTTCAAAACATAAGGTTATTTAAACACAAAAGATTAAGAAAATATTTTGACTCTTAGGTTAAAGTGCTCCCAATGAGAGTTCTTTGCATGATATTGAATAAACATAAAAAGAAAAATTTGAATACACATTACAAACAAGAGTGAAAAAAAATAAAATAAAATTACAGTTATATACATAGTAACAGTATTGATATAACTACATAAAGACAAAATATTTTTTTTATTCTATTATATATGCATATATATAAATACAATTTTTTTCCTTTTCTGTATTTTATTTTATATATATATATTTTTTTTAAGAATAAGAAGAAATTATTAATTTCTACTTTTTGGGAGGCAAATAGATAAGTTTGAATGTGGCTTAGCCCGCAGAACCGCCCTTGGTCTGTGGAAATTGGAAAGATCATAGGGACTGTACTTTTCAATTGCTTGAATTTCAGAGTTATCAATTTCATAAAGATTGTTGTAGAAGCGAAAAGCAAGGAATTTGACGTATCTTGATAGGGGAAGGACACCCAAATTGCTTCTGATGTGTTCGTTTCTGATGTAGAAGTCTGATTGAGTGATCAGTCTAAGAAATTTACTTTGCTGACCCTCAAGATGTTTCAGGTTCGTTTCTGCAGCACCACCCCAGATTGGGGCTGCATAGGTGATAATAGGGCGAAGGTATGATTTATAAATCAATAGCTTGTTAGCCATGGAGAGCTTTGATTTGTAGGCAATTAAGGGGTAGAGTGAAGTTTTGACAGAAATAAATTTACTCTTAATTTTATTAATATAGGCTTTCCAGGTAAGTTTTTTATCTAACGTAAGACCGAGGTACTCGACTTTATTTGACCAGGGGACCGAAAAACCGCTTAGTTGAATCTGGGGAGGTAGAGTACGTTTCCTAGTAAAAATGACAGCAGTGTATTTGTTTGGATTTATTTTAATTTTCCACTTATTAAGCCACTCTTCAATGGCCATGAGGTGTTCAGTAAGGGTAGCATGAATTTTCCAGTAGAAAGAGCTAGTGGACAAAACGGCAGTATCATCCGCAAACAAGCAGAGCATAGTATTTTGGTGTTGCGGAATATCATTGATATAGATGTTAAATAAGAGAGGACCCAGCAGGGATCCTTGCGGTACGCCTGCAAGAATGGGTCTGTCCAGAGAGATATCTTTTACAACTCTAACAGTAAAAAAGCGGTTGGAGAGGTAATTATTAATTAAAGTAATTAATTGGGTTGGGAAATGGAATTTAATTAGTTTGTAAATTAGACCAGGGTGCCAAACTCTATCGAACGCTTTTTCTATATCAATGAATATTCCTCCCGTGGATTTTTTGTACGCGATTCCTTTTGAAATTTTTTCTACTACTCTGAGTAGTTGGTGGGTGGTAGAAAGTTTTTTACGGAAGCCAAATTGTTGAGGAATAATAATTTTGTTGGTCTCATCAAAGGCCAGTAATTTATTAAGAATAATTTTTTCGGCAATCTTGGCCATAGTCGGCAAAAGAGAAATCGGTCTATAATTGGATGGGAGATTTTTGCTTTTACCCTTCTTGTGGAGCGGAATGATAACTGCCCTTTTCCATACTTTTGGAAAATGACTTGTTTTCAGTATACTGTTGATGATTGCAGAGAGGCAGCAAATTGCTCTAATAGGGAGCTGTTTCATAATTTTGTTGTTGATATTATCATGACCGGGACTTTTTTTGGGTTTTAGTTGTTTAATAATTTCTTCAATTTCTGAAGCAGGTGTTTCAATGAAAGGCTGATTATTAATGTTGTTAGTCAGGAAATTGGTTACTGTGTTTATAATTTGCTGGTCATTTTGTGGATTACTGATACATTCCTGAAGAACTAGCCTAGTGAACGGGCGGTGCATATATGCATTTTAAGCTGGAACAATTTTTAATAATCACTCGATGGCACTATGTGTCTATTACATGTAAACTGAACGTAGTTTTAGTGTTCTGACCTTCATTTCTTTCGTATTCCTGCTTTTTTTGGTATTTTGATTATTAGCTGTGGCTGGGAAGAGAGGAATTCGCAATGTAAACAAACACAGCTCGGCTCTTCAACTTTCCACGTGATTTAAGCATTCTCGCTTCTGATAGCTCTCCGAATACTTTTTTTATTTTGTTTTTTCGCTACTATGGGAGGTCTTTTAGGGTTTTAGCGTCAGTTTCGTTACAGTTTGCTTTCGGTTATATTTTCTCACTTTTCTTGTTATTTTGAAAATTCTTGACTCCAGATTATTATGGCGAGGATTATCTGGTAGGCATTTTCCTACCCTTAATTTGACAAAGAGGAAGAAAAAAGTCACTGAAAGTGCATTGTTTGCTCACAAACAGTGATGAAAGAAAAGAAAACGCAACAAACATTTTATGCTTGCAAATCATGCAATGTCGGACTTCGCGTTTCTCCTTCTTTTGAGATTTTCCATACTCAGTCTTCATTTTTAATTTTGTTATTTTTTCTTGTAAATAGCCCTTGTATAGTTTTTATTAATTTGAAAATATGTTGAAGTATTTTGTCAATTAAAATTTTGGAAAAACTAGAATTGCACTGTCGAAAATTATTTCTCAAGGTAAGCAACTTTTATATATATATATATATTTCTATATATATATATATATAGGTATATATATATATATATATATATATTCATTTAAATTGAAGGAAAAACATTATTAAAGTCTAGTTTTAATGTTATAAGATAGATTATGTGATAATCTAAAATGCTACCAAAAATCACGGTGGTAGGACTTTAACTTTATTATTTACGAATTTTTTTCTAAAGTTAGGCCTATAGCGGAGAAAAACCCCCGTCCTGTAATATCATTCCTTTCACTTCAGCTTCGTCCTGAACGCGCGTCTTAAACAGAGGCGCCCCGTCGTGAAAAGGTTAAGTCTAAATCTCAAAAGAATATCAAAAATTTCTGGACACACACAGATTTGGACCAACATGCAAACACTCATTCAAGGAAAGAGAATTCCAAGACCCAACAGAATCATCAAAGACCAAACGTAATTGACTAATCGTACGATCTTTGGATTTCTCTATAGGGTAGATAGAACGTAACGTTTTTGGTTTCATATTGGGGTCAAGAACTCTCTCTCTCTCTCTCTGAATTCCCTGTTTTATAAATTATTTAACACTTCTCTGTATTCTTCAGATAGTTTAGAATTTCTAAGCAATCTTTTTCGTAACCGGTCAAATCTTACTTCAGCGCGATTTCTCTCTCTCTCTCTTTATTATCTAAATTTTGTTTATTTACTTTCCAGGCTTATCGAACAGTGTATCTTTGAATATCATATTTCAATTTTGACTCAAAATCAGACAAAACTTTATTTTCGAAAGAATTATCTTCGTTATTTGTCAATTAAACAAAAATTTTTCAAATTTTTTAAAATTTGTTTCGAAATTAAATTTTCTTCTATCACTACATTAAATATGATAGAAGTGTGATTATCAGTTTTTCGGCCCAGTGGACACCAACCCAAAATGCTTTTAACAGCTACGCGAGATTTCTATGCAAATATTTGATTTTATAATTCTCAATGCTATAATATTGTTGTTGCATATGGCACTTGGTCAAGCCAAGCTCGATATACCGTTGGCTATGCGAATTTAAGTCAGTAATGAGCGTCTTTCGTTTAACCAGAGCACCACGAAGGTGAAAGTACGACTTTGCTCTATTAAGGTGCCTCGTCATTTTGAACCACGGTCAGGTGACGAGGCCACACCTGAGCTGGCACCCTCCTCTCCACATCCACGCCACACCAGCGGAAGGACTTTGGACGTCACAGATGAACGTGGACACGTCCCCAACCCACGGAGCTCCAGCAACCCAGTGAAGGAGAGTACACCGTGGTCACTTCACTTTGCTGAGCTTACGAGAAGCGTCGTGAAGCTACTGAGCCACTGGAGCTCAATGCTGTAATAGTAATAATAGTAATCTGCCCCTATCAAAACAGTTACAAGCTCAATACAAAGAGGGGAGTCGGAAAGGGTATAATTTCTTAATTCTATATTTTCATTTACCACTTTTGCTTCAGGGGGTAGTATGTCTGATCCTGATATTTCATGTGTAACTGAAGCTCCTATTTCTATTTTTGAGTTAAGAAATAATCTGTATTCTAGTGTCACACAAACTACATCATAAATTTTATTTATATCTTTTTCCTTCCGAAAGTAAAATCTAATAAGTTTTCTTCTCTTATTTTCACGGGATTTAATTTGTCAACAAGTTTCTGTATTAATAAATATCCGCATTGAACCGCCATCTTACAATAAGCGAATAATTAATTTCGATTTCACTTTTACACAAGTTTGTAATAATCTTCTTCTTATCCTCATGCGAAACAGCAGAAATTATTTACGGGTCAACTTCTGATTTACGAATCTAATTATTTTTATCTTTTGACGATTCAAAACAAATAGTCTGTTAGTGTTACCCACCAAACGTATTACAAATCACTACCGATTTGCTATATTTATTTCTTTACTTGACAGCAGAACATAAAAACATTTGCCGAAACTTTTAATTTATTTTTTTCTTTGATGTTCAAGTTGCAGTTTTCCACCGAGAATTAAAAATTTGTAAAAACAAAATATCCAAGATTTATTAACATGAGAAACAACCGAAAAGCCAGAAGTCGGTCTTTTTCTCCTTGAAAGGTGGGGTCGATCAGACCTTGAGTTTTTCGAGTGTCATATTCGAAAGAGGAAGTGTCTCTCTGCTTTTTATTTGGAGCTCCATAAAATTTTAGAATTTATGAATATCGGGAGCGGAAGAATCTTTTGCATTTTTCCTGTTATATTCTAAGGTTATCATATACTGTAAACCAAAACAAATTTTAATTAATAAACAGAAAAGCTACACGCATTGAACAATTTACACATAAATGCAAAACAATCAATTATATTCGAAAAATCCCTTTTTTATTCACTGTTAATGTATGTATTAAAATAAAAGCAAGCATTTTAATTCTTATGATAATCATTTTTAGGATCCTCCCTCTTAAAATAATTCTATTTAATAATCAATTAAAAGAATTGTTTATTGCTTTATGAGTATATTACAGGGGTGTTTGTGCTCCAGGGAAACACCGGAATTTCGGGGATTTTGAACTTCGATACCCAGAAATTCTGGGGATCGTCGTTCAAAAGGAAGTAGGAATAATAATGAATTATTTATTTTGATCTGGATAATTTTGTTTGCTTTGAAAGCAGAATTAATTCAGGTAATTTAAAATATTTACATAAAATGCAGTAGTTTATATGTTTGAAAATTTATGGTTATTAATTTTGCAAAAAAAGTAATTCATTGAACTTTTATAAGTAGGTCATTCAATACTTCATAATTGTAATTTTTCATTTCTCTCCCCCCCCCTTCTCGAAACTCCAAAATGTCGGTAGTAAGTCCGTAAAAGTTTCAGGGGACTTTTTGGGGTCCCACAAACACCCCTGAATATTATCTTTTCGAAAATTCTGTTCTTTTTGTTACTCGTTGATAACTAGAAACCCAGAATTAGATTATTTTTTAAATCTAATTTTGAAATGTAAATCCCCTATTGTTAATTTTATAATCTCAAATTGCATTGAATTTATATGAAATAATATTTTCGGCAGTTAAAAAATAATTCCCCCCCCAAAAAAAAATAAATAAAACAAAAATTGTGTGCTTTGTTAATTATATTCGCCAAAAAGGTTTCTAAGCCAAAAATTCACATTGATTTTTTTTCAAAATTATTAGTAGTAATATAATACCGATGTAATGAGGTGCTTATTTGTATAGCGAAAATCACGAGTGCTAATTTTAGAAAGTTATATAACAATCTGATTTATATTGTTTAAAATTCATTTAGAAATCTATTGAACAAGAGATTGGAATTTTGAATAACTTAATATATATGTAACTGTTTTTAAAAATCAGAAGTGACAACACTATTACCAATGTTGTTTTGTTGTTTACTAATGACACTTGGACAAGCCAAGCTCGCTATGCTATGCGAATTAAGTCGATTGGGAGCGTCTTTCGTTTTAATCAGAGCACCATGAAGGTGAAAGTACGACTTTGCTCTACACACATGCCATAGGGACCCGTTTATAGGGTAGGCAACCATTCACACCGCATTCATACAAGGAAAGGACAAAGACAGGATAGATATAGAGAGAAAGTACATCCATGCCCGAACCGGAATTCGAACCTAGGACCCCATATCAGTAGTCAGGCATGCTGACCACTAAACAAGTTGGTTGGCTTACCAATGTTAATGCATAATGTGGCATATAGTTATTCACACACATACAACTAGATTATTTATATTATAAACAGTGTTAAAAAAAAACTTTTGTGTGTACCAGGTTTTGAAAAATATTGATTTAACATCGTCTCTCTGGAAAAAGTAAGACTAAACAGTTCGAAAGTTCGAATGCCATTTTGGGTTTGGATGTTTTAGTGGTTCGGAATCCACTTTAAACCGTAGATCCCTATCTTATTAGCCCTGTATGCAAAAAAAAAAAAATATATATATTGTTGAGCTACAAACAAACCAATCCAGAACTCTGCAAACTTCACGTCATTGTATTCAAAAAAAGAAGCCATCTTTGGTAATTCCATGTATGCATGTCCATTTAGAGTACTAAAACTTGTGCATGCTGTCAACCCCCCATTCTTTTTTCAATCTCTTCAAACCCCATACTGCCATTAAAAACAAAATAATAATAATCATAATTACTGTTTTTCGGTTTTTGGAAAAGTATTGTTATTACGCACTGTATTCGCGTATGCGTGCGTGAGTGTTAAAGATATTTAATACGCCTATTGTTAAAATGCACTGGAAACGGATGAACTTTAACTTACATTTACTAGCAGCGTAACTAAATGATAGTTTCAAGTGCTCCATAACTCAATCAATTTGTTTTTACTGATGTATTCGTAAAACTAGATTTCGTGGTGCAGAATAGTTCCAAACAAAGCAAAGTAATTTGTATAAATTGTTCAAAATAAAATTAATTAATTCATTCATTGTCGTGTGCCAGCTAGGCTGGCAACATGAGGTGCGCTGCTCCACTTTTCCAACTGAACCTTATTTTGGTGTGGAGTCCGATTTCCTCAGTACACACATGCCATAGGAACCCGTTTATAGGGTAGGCAACCATTCACAACCGCATTCATACAAGGAAGGGACAAAGACAGGATAGACAGAGAAAAAAGTACATCTGTGAAAGTCGGAAGATTCTTGGGACGACGACATCCGGTCATTACTTCCTCTACCCCACCACCCTTTACGACCGGGGAGGAGAAGAGTGACACAGAGGCGAAGGAGTTTTTTTTTTCTTTAGTTTAGTTTTGGAGTGGAATTCCTGCGGGGGTGCAGGACAGAGAGAAGACCTTGCCTTGTAACAAAAATTTTTTGAAATTTTTGTTACAAAACAAAAATGTTTTTTAGGCTCCCGAAGCCTACTTAGATATGGCATTATTATGCTCGTTGAGACGCCTGTCTCTTTTTGTCTAACTAACCAATTAGTTCGGCTTCTCAAGCCGTGTTATTAATAAGTGTTTTGTTATTAGAGACATCAGTCTCGAAACTAATGGTTAATTAATTGTTTGGGCTTCTTAAGCCGGATTTGTATGTGATTCTTCAGAGTATTTGAGACGCCAGTCTCTTATGAATATATTTATCGGCTTCACAAGCCATATTTGATTTTTAATGTATTTTGTTATGTGATGCTTAGAAAATAAATTAAAAATTAGCATCTGACATAGTGTTGTCGCATTCTTTCCTCCAAGACGTACGCAATAGAAATTCTTTCATAACGGATTACCATTTCCGATTTAGAAGGAGGGAGAACGTTACTACATCCATGCCCGAACCGGGATTCGAACCCAGGACCTCCTTATCCGTAGTCAGGCACGCTGACCACTAGACAAGTTGGTCGGCAATAAAATAAATAACTTTATTTTATTAAATCACAGTTACGCTCGCAATCTGAGTAAATATTTTCTCCTGTAAAGTACGGCCCTGGAAAGTTAGCGCTCAGGCTTGGCCTGTGCTACGCATATTATTTAGCTACAATTAAGCTGGGATTCGAACTCATTACCCACTGACAATAAGAGAGCCGCATTCACCAACCAGGCCACCGCAACCTTCGTCGGTAAATCTTTTTTGTCCTGGTGTAGCGTGGATGTTGAGAGGAGGACCTCATCACTTGACCATGGTTCAAAATTCACGAGGCACCTGTTGATGGGCGAGTATTCCAAACTCGTTGTCCTTAATGGACAGTCCGGGACTCGCCTGTACCGCTATGTATCCGAAATATAATGGTTTTTATAGTGATATCCGACTGTATATGCAATTTTTATCCTTCCCTCTAATGTCACACATTTAAGTTAAAATGATTGCTCTTTGCGTCATTTCAGCTTAATGTCATGACACCCGGGGAAGATACGAGCTACCCCGGGGGAAAATTTCCATCCACTCCCAAGAAATACATATGAGTTCATTTTCTACTGCATATTTTGACCTTGCCGGTGGGACACTGGGCTATCTTTTCCTTTGAGACACCGAAATTAAGGAATTCTAGGCGGCCTAAATAAAGTACTTGTAAACTGACACTTGGTTGCAGCTGCAGTGAGAGATCTAAAAAGTCGCACTGAATTCGAACACGTGCCCATTGCATCTGTTTCCATGAATAAAAAAAATAAACACATCGAATTTTGATGGCATGTAATCATAAATCTGACATGAATAATCAATTTACTATAAAACGGAATCACGAATCAAATGAAAACTATTTTCATTATAAATAATAATTAAAAAAATACATTTAAGAATAAGGATTTATAAAATAAGCTGATTATACAATTAAAGCTTATGTCTACAATAGATTTATTAGATTTATTTTTTAACAGCTGTATTTCTCGGCATATCTGCTTAGAAGATAACGCTTTTTTATATAAATTTTTAAAGTATTATTCCTGATCTGATCATTATGAGTTTCGCAGCTGAAAATGAGAAATGAGTTTCGCAGCAATGATTCCATAACGAATGCGTCAACATTTTTGGCGAAAAATTTGTTGAAATGAAGATTAATATGCTTATCTTTTTTTCTTCTTTCAAAGGAAAAATATACTTATAAGTATCTAATTTGTCACTCGAAGTAAAACTGTTCCACAAGGAGAGAGGAAATATTTAATACAATTGAATTAAAGTAAATTCAATAGAAAATAAATCACATTTATGTTTAATAAATAAAAACTGTTAGACATTAACATTTAATTCAAGGAACATCAATAAATTACTCACTCATTTCATCCACAAACTAACGGTCATATAATTATTGAATTATTAATGAAGAATCCTTTATTGTGAACATGTATTCATCTCTTTCAATGCAAATGGCGACATTTTAACGAGAGACTATTTTTTTTAAGTGGATGGTTGTAATTTTGTGGTTTTATTGCTTTAAAAAAACTAAAAATAATAGGATGAGAATTATTTTAAGAGAAAGTGTTGAGAGGTGCCTGTTTATTTTTCAAAAAGATCATTTAAATTTTTACAAGAGGATTTATGATTTTTGAAAAAATCATGGATCGAAATCGAAATACAAATGAACGAAACTTTGTAAATTTCACGGCGAAACATTTTGTAAAGAAATAAAAATCACTGATAAGGAAGTAATTAGAGTAAAGTATGTTTTTTACAATACTAAATAATTTGTCGTTTGAAACGTTAATGAGAATTAGTCACTTAAAACGTGGTTATTGTTTCTTCGTAATATCCACAAAATAACACGATATGAATTAAATTTCACAAAAATCAATGCAAATTGAATTTTGAATAGATTTTCAATAATTCCATTATTTTGGAACGTTTGATAAAAAAGTCACTTATAACACGAGTAATCAGCTTCAATTAGAAACTGAAATTCTAAAGTAAATAAAATAATAGTTAATAGTTCTATAGTAAATAAAATAATAGATAATATCCAAGCAATTATATCCTCAAGCCCTAACTTCCTGCTATTAACCCCGCACAAGCAAATTTCAGTTTTCTTATAATATTAGATATTTTATAGATTGTTCGCTAGAGAATTTCCTAGCTATTTTCTGGACTGCAGACAGAAGGGAAAGTATGCTTACAGTACATCGTTTGACTAAGATTAGTGTTAAACTGCCGACCAACTTGTCTAGTGGTCAGCGTGCCTGACTACGGATAAGGAGGTCCTGGGTTCGAATCCCGGTTCGGGCATGGATGTACTTTCTCTCTATCTATCCTGTCTTTGTCCTTTCCTTGTATGAATGAGGTGTGAAGGGTTGCCTACCCTATAAACGGGTCCCTATGGCATGTGTGTAGTGCAAAGTCGTACTTTCACCTTCATGGTGCTCTGATTAAAACGAAAGACGCTCCCAATCGACTTAATTCGCATAGCATAGCGAGCTTGGCTTGTCCAAGTGTCATTAGTAAACAACAACAACAGTATTAAACTGAGGATTATTAATTCTTAATATGATAGTTTTACCAATGATAATATAATTATATACAACGACACTCACATTTACAATATTTACGAGTCCCTAACTTTATATGCTTTATTCCATGCAATAATTGTTACTGTTGTTGTTTGCATATTACACTTGGACAAGCCAAGCTCGCTATGCTGTTGGCTATGCGAATTTAAGTCAGTAGGGAGCGTCTTTCGCTTAACCAGAGCACCACGAAGGTGAAAGTACGACTTTGCTCTTTTTAAAGGTGCCTCGTCATTTTGAACCACGGTCAGGTGACGAGGCCACACCTGAGCTGGCACCCTCCTCTCCACATCCACGCCACACCAGCGGAAGGACTTTGGACGTCACAGTTTAACGTGGACACGTCCCCAGCCCACGGAGTTCCAGCAACCCAGTGAAGGAGAGTACACCGTGGTCACCCTCCCAACCACTGCCCGCGGCAAATGATTCTTAACTTTGCTGAGCTTACGGGAAGCAGCGTGAAGCTACTGAGCCCCTGGAGCTCATATAATTGTTACTTAATAATATTGCTTCAGTTTTTTCACTAATAACATTCAGCAGCTATAGAAATTATTTTGTTCGTGCTTTTTGATCACTATACATTCTTATAAAAACCATAGATAATATTGAATTTGTAATTTGACTGCTAATTTATTATTTTTATGAACACTATTTGTAATAAATATTTTATTACAAACACACTTTGCATTCTTCTGAAATTGTTAAAAAGCATGCAATACTTAAAACACAGGAAAGTAAACACCTTAAGAACTGGAAGCTATTGGCTGCTCAGAAAACTCCCGAGCACTCACTTCGACAGAGTTGCATGTAAAAAGCACAAATGCAACATCCGACTTCTGTTGTTCAGCAGTGGCTGAGGTTGAAATGGAAACTTAATTCTTTAAAGAGCGTAATCCTACTGATAAAATCAAGTGCAAATTATGAAATTCTAGTCGTTCACCTATTGCATTTTAAATTACGCATGTTTTGTGTAATTGTAATGAATTTTTACGAAAAAAGTAAATTTAATATATAAAAGCTCTGAAATCTAATACTTTTTTTTATTAAAAACAAAAGCCTTTTTATTTTCTCAGCAATGCATATATACATCTTCTCGGGTACATTTTGATTTGTTTTATAACTAGAAAATATATAAATGTGTAAGAAATGCTAATTGACAGGAAATAACTACTTTCTTCGATAAAAATTTTAAACAGAAGTAAAACATACAAAGCAAAATACTTAGACTAATTACAAACTCAGTGTTTTACTTTAGAAACCACCAAATAAGGGAGAACTTGGGTATCCTGCCCCTAGCCCGCTACCTTAAATTTCTTGCATTTAATTTCTACCATAAATTATACACAATCAACAATAGTGAGATTCAGGGTATTGAACTTTACAGTCCTTATGACCTAACGCATTTCCATAGGCCCAGAGCAGTGTTGAGAGTAAAACCTCTCACCAATATCTCCATTTATTCAAATAATTCCAAACGGAAAAGATAAGAAGAATAATAATTAATGGAAATCACATATCTCTACCTAAATGAAAATCCTGTGAGAAACCACATTGTAAATAAATCGTGTGGATCCTGTAAATATCTCAGTTTTATGTAATCTTAAACAACTATGGAATATGTATTCATTCTTTGTCCTCCGTTGTAAATATTCTAACGGAACTTTGTGTTTATCAAGAATTATTGTCATCAACCTGTGTTTTTTCTTTGTAACTCCTTTGTAAATATTTTAACGGAATTTGAGTGCTTCAAAGAATTATTGTAATCATCCTGTGTATTCTCCTTATATTTTCCTTTGTAAATAATTTTATAGGAATTTTGTGTGTACCAAGAATTATGGTCATCATCTGAGTGTCTATTACTAGGACTACTCAATTACTTAGTCCAAAAACACAAGTCATGCAGAGTGCATCCAGTGGGAGCACTTACCTCAATATCTTTGTATTATTCATTATTGTATCTTTATTTCTGATTTTTTAATCACCAGGCCAAGACTATCCAAGGACTCTAATTCATTAGAAAACGAGGTACATGGCCGGAAGGCTACAGACCTCCCTCAATCCCAGACAAAAAAAAAAAAAAAAAAAAAAGTAAAACATATTGTGAATTTCAATTAAAGTAAATTTATTGAATAAAAAGTTTGAGGACAGAATTTTATATATACATATATTTTTTAAACTATACTTGCTTGTGGCAAATTACATACAAGAAGCTGATTAAAGCAATTTATAGAATCGTTTCCCAGGCGCACCCTTTTAACACGTACAAGGTCTTATTACGCACAGCGACGCCAAATCAAACAGGCGACAGGCTCAACCCTATTAGAAAAGCTCGCAATGAAAAGAAACAAAAAATAAAATAGATTATTCTTTATGTTGTGTTATAGTTTTGCCTGCGATTGCTATTATCTCAATAACATCTGCCTTTGCATTTGTTAAGCAGTTAAAAAAATGGCGCTTAAAACAAGATATTTCGCTTACTATGGAAAACTATATACCAAATAAAATTGGCCATCAGTAAAATTTTATTTATTGAAGATTTTCCTTTAAATATATTTTTGCTGTAGTCAAAATAAAGAATATTAAGTACTTTCATGTTTAGTAATTTTTGCTGACAATTAGTTCCTAAAATTTTGTGCTCAATAGTACTTTTCTTTTTAGTCAAAATAATGAATTTAAAGTACTTCATGTTTAATAATTTCTGCAAATAAAGTATGTCATACAACTTTTTTTATCGCATAATCTTAGTTGTTAAAGTAAAAATTTCTTATTAAGAATCCTAAATAATGAATAACTAACGCAATTTTTAAAACGCGTATGAAATATTATTAATGAAAACTTGTAAGAATTTAAATGTGGTAATAGCATAAAAAAATCAAATTTTACTTAAGTTATCAAGAAGCGATATAGAAAGATTAAATTCAGTTGTTATTGAGACTTTGGGAAATTATATTATCCATTGTCCCAAAATAAAAAAAAATTCTTGTATTTTTATCTTAGGCTATATTGTAACCTTTTAGCCTAGTGTCGCGTTATACTCGTGAGAAAATCCTGAAACGTGTTTCTCATTAGCGGTCCCCTTTGTCTAAAATATTTTGTCCGGCAAGGACGAAGGAACCTCTCTCCATGGTGTCCGGCACCAGGCTGACCTTCAAAGAAAGGGGGGAACTTTTCACAGTATGCCCCGCAGGGAACTGTCTTCCTGGAATCGAAATAGAGGGGATCGAGAACTAATTACCTCCAAATTCTAGGAAAACACAAACTTTCTTTCCTTTTTATAATTCACACGGTTAGTATTTCGTTTCTTCCCAAACATAGCTTCATTGGAAACAAAAGTGTAAACTTTCGAAAACCTAGAATTTTGACATTTAAAATATTATTGCCGTAAGTTGTGTGTATTTTCTGTCTACGATGTATTCTTTCGATTTCAATATTTATTTCATATTTTAGCTAGTATAAATATTTACTAACATCAGCTTACAGAGCTTTGAAAATTAAATATTAAATTACTTATTAGTTAAAACTATTCATTTAAAAGTAATTTACTTAATGTTTAAATGTTTTATTTGGGGAAATAATTTTTATTTGACTCGTAATTCTGTTGGCTTTACATTAGCACCTTATATTAAAAAATTCTTTTTTCAAATGGCATAAAGTTAAAAGCTATGAATGTTTTCCTTTTTAAATGTTTTTTTTCTTTTCTGTATGCTTAAACAAACAGAATCTTCTTTAATAGCGTAACAACCTATTACATGTCTTAGCTGCCTTTACAGCACGCCTTACATATACAGAATATATTTCTTAATTAATTATTTTAATTTATACAAATTTAAATAAATTTTTTAACTTGAAAAATTCGTTCAATAAATTTATAAAGAAATTGTACTCACACATTTTACATTGTCAAGATTTTCTCATTTTACATTGTAAAATTATGAAAATAAGATCGTCTTTAAATGACTTAAATTTATGGAAAAAGAAAAAAAACCTCCTGCCATTGCATGAGCAGCACTTCCAAAATGATTCTAAATAGAAATAAATTTTAAATAGCTTCATAAAAATTACCCCTTATTTTAATAATAAAATATATTTTAATATCTTAAAAAAAAACAGTTTTATTAAATGCCTTAAAAATACGAAGAAAATTTTCACTACTACGATAACTGAAAAAATTTCTTTAAATAAAATTAAGTGATATAACAGTTAAAATATATTTTTTATCTCAGCACTTGTAATTCTTGATAATAATTCTAATCAATGAAAAATTTGAAAGAACAATATTGAGTGCATCAGTTTGGAGAAAAATATAATTTTTAATAACATAATATATATTGTTTGGTTGAAAATTTCTGATTATATTAAATATACATAATTTTACTTGAATTTGTGTGTTTTGATTTTTGATTTAAGAAATTTTTTGCAAAATAGTTTTATTGTCTATATTAGCGTTTCGTTGCTTATCTGAAATTTGCATTGATAATGCTATGGCAGGATTTAGTTATCTAAATTGAAATCAGATGAAAACTTATTAACAAAGATCTTCTAATTTTAGAATAAAAAAATTGGTTTTATGGTAAAAAAATGAAATATTATAAATTATCACTATTACGTTTTGTGATTTAAATTTTTTACATTAAAAATAATTTTGGTTTACATTAATGGTCTGAATGATATAATTTAAAAAGCTATTTTAAATGCGAAATTTCCTATAAAGTTGCTGTTTTTCACTGGAATTTTTTTGAAATAAAAAAAATGAAATAAAAGTCAAAGTTTCAGTTTAATCTGTGGTAAATGAAATGTTTAAAAAAATATCATTGTGAAAAATCAGGTGAGTTGATCCTAAATTTGGGGTGTAATGTCTTACCCAATTATTATTTTGCAATAAATAGCTAAAGTTTGTGAAGTTAGTAATATTACAGAATTTTTGAAAATTTGTTAGGATAAGTTATAGCATATGTTCAACACATAATGATCAACTATTCGTAGAGTCTTTCATAACTAAGATAATGCACAATTAATAGGGAATAAAAATGTTTAATTGCTTCATTTGGTTAACAAGCTAGAAAAAATAAATTAAAAATTTTTAAGACATTGTTATGGAAATGTTAAATCATTATAATCAATTTTCTTAAAAGTTAAAAATTAATTGATAAATAAATATCCCGACTTCAAAATTATAATATCCGGATCAAGGCCTACAGTGCCCATATCCGTTTTCCTAAACGAGGGCCCTGGGGTGCGAAGCATATATCCCGGTTTGGTAGTCAGCCCAAAGTGAAATCCCCGGTGATTAGCTCCCAAGGATGATTGGTCTTCAGTTAATCGACCCACTGAAAGGATGAAAGGTTGAGTGGACCTAGCTTGAGAATCGAACTTATGACCTCTGACTTGGGATCGCTGAGTCACCGTGTTTAACAAATGTAAAATTTTGGAGTAAATTTTATCATACAGATTTCCATGGAACAGAAGTCTATAGAGAAATGTGGTACTGAATGATGTTACTCAGCATTAGAAAATAAACTTAAAACTCCATTAGAACTTCCAACATGCTTTACCTCATACGGTGAAGATAGAGAGAAGAAGAGGTTGCCACACACATTCAAATATTTTTGACTATTTCTGCATCAATTGCAAGCTGTGAACTTTCATTGAGCAAAAATTAATTTTCACTTATTTACGATCCACCATGAGTCAAAACCGTCTAAGTTTTTATCTTAAGTATAGAAGATTTAACAATCTTTAATATAGAAAAAGAAAAATTTTTGAAGTGATCAACTTTGATAACGTAATTGATCAATTCGCTTCAGCAAAGACAAGAAAAATGTGAATAGTGTATTATATATTAGATTGCAAATAATTACACATCTGCTTATATCTATGATACGCAATGAATTATTTCATGTTTAAAAAATTTTATGTTTTTTAAAATAATTGTATTAGTACATAAAATCAATAATACTATTTTATAATTTATTCTAAAACACATAAGTCCGATTATTCTAATGACACTTTTCCGAATCCAATATAAGTGTTTTTTGTAAATTAGAATTGAATTTTGTTTAAATTATAGCTTTGTTTGAGACTTTAAGTTAATATATTTTCGATTATTTTATAGTAGGTACAATATTTTTATTGTATTCTTTATTACAATTTTACTCCATTTACTATAATGTATTATATATCGTTATATTATTATACATCTCTTGTTACTTAATACATTTTATTCCCATATTTATATTGTATTACTATTTTTTTCAACGGGGCGCCAAAAAAGGTATTGTACCCGGGCGCCGATTTTGCTCACTAAGCCACTGAGTCTATTCAGTGCTACAAGGAGGGAAGGTGATGGCAACCCTACCGTTGGGCACGCAGTGGGTCTGCCACCTTTGAACCGAATTTTTTTTTTATTTAAATAACGGCGGGCACTTGGGTGACTAACCCTTCGCCACAACAAGGCCGGAAACTGCTAATCATTTGTCGTTACCCAGCGGGCACCTGTGAACCAAGTCACGGAGGCGAGTAGCATTACCCGCGTCATACCACCACAGACCCGTTTATAGGGCGGGCCACATTCATACATCAACACACAAGAAAGGACAGAGAAACATAGAGATAGTAACATCCATGCCCGAACCGGGATTCGAACCCTGTACCCACAGCACAAGAGTCAGGAACGCTAACCACTCAGCCATTGGTCGGCTTGAACCGAAAGTGAAAGGATAGAGAGACTCACACATACATACACAGAGAACATTCATTCCGGAATCAAGATTCGAACCGACTGCTTTCAAGTGAGGGACGCTAACCTCTCCGCCATTGACCGACTTACTCTTACAATGCAGAATAATGACTATACCTGATTTCCCCTCGAAGGAATTCTTTCAAGTTAAAATAAGCTTTTATTATAAACAAAAGGAAATAACTAGTTGAAACATATAATCATCAAGAAACATCTTATGAGTACTGAGACATAAAAAAAAAAAATTATTTAATACATGGATCTTTAACTTTTGAAAAACGAATTTTTCGATATTAAGTGCTAATATAAAAGACGCAAACGATTAAAAGTCGAATAAAATATACGCAAAAGCTTAAATTTTAAACTTGATTTTAAAGAAATAATTTAATGTGATAAGCAATTCATTTTAAATTTCAAAACTAAGCAGGCATGTTAATAAATATAAACACTGGCTAAAAACTGATATTAAATAAATAAATGTAAAGAATGTGTGTTAGACAGGAATAAAATCGCTAATTTTTTTAGTTTCAAAATTTATATATAAATAAATATATATTTGGAAAAGTTAGAATTTTCAAAGAAGTTCATCGTTATGTAACAAAACAACGTTATTCGTTAAAAACAAAATTTTTTGAAAGTTTGAATTTTTTGAAACTAGCGATACTGGGAAGTAATGATAAACTGATTATGCACGTAAAGAATAACAAGAAAAGGGAAACTAAATTTACATAATTATGTATTTTCCTAGAATTCAAACTACATAAACAAACATACTTTTGGTTTAATCAGGTTGTGAAAAAATTTAAAGACAAAATCATTAGAATTTTTTTATGTGCAATCTTTAAAATGAAGATTTCCAAAATTTTGACTCACTATAATCCAGTTTTAGTGGATGAATCCTTAACTAAGGAATGTAATAACATATTTCTGCTTAAATAAATGAATAAAAAAATCTAGTAATCTAATATATTATTATTTCTTTATGATGATATATAACATGTACTATATGGTAATTAAAAAAGCTAATAATCTAGTTGTTTCTCAAATGGTAAATCCTAATATACAACTCATTAATATAGCAAAATTCACGACACTAAAATCCTATCCTCATTCATTTATTTTGTCTGAGAGAAATTTCAATTAACAAAATGTAAAATATGACATATTTTATATATTTATAAAAATAGTAATTTTAAAAGTAATTTATATTAAAGATTCATACATATGAAATACTTTACACATATTCATTAATTTTATACGAAACAAAATTTTTTGTAGGTTATGAGCCTTTTCTATTGATTATATTAAAGATGTAAATTTCAAGGGCTTTTAAAGAAAAATTTTTATTTGTATTTTAATTACACTCTGACAAGTTTTCATGAATGATATTTCAGTTTTATAAAATTTCCCTTTTTTGAGAATTTATAATTTTAGTTAATCAAAATCGCAATTTTAATCTATTTTATTTAAACGAAATAAATAAATTGACAATACATTGCTTATTAAATAAAATGAGTTAATCTCTTACATAAAAAAAATTAATACTTGTATGTTAAATATATACAATATTTTGCAAAGCTAATATTTAATATGTATTAAACCCCACAAAGAACCCACAATGATTCCATCAAAAATCTTGTCTTATGATGGCCTCATTTCCCACACAAACGGTACCGTCCCCGTGCATTACTTCGTTTCTGTGATAAGTATCCTCATCAGCTACCTTAAAGTCTATTAACATACTCAGTTATTTAGATTTACTACATTTTTTTTATTTTTGCTATTACCTAAACATTTATAAAAGCAATGCAAATATATATATATATATATATATATATATGTGTGTGTGTGTGTGTGTTATAAATAAATCACACTTAATAGACTTCTTTTCCAAGCTCTTAAATACTTTTAATCAATAATTTGTTTTTCATATTGCTTATAAATTTAATTCCTATGTATGAATAAAAGTTTCGTATAAATGAATAAAAAATGAATGAATGAATGAAAAACGAAAAAAAAAATGAATAATTTTCCTATAAATGAATAAAAGTTTTTTTTTTTCTATTCCGAAATTTTTAGAGGCTGGGCTTTTTAAATCATTCTGTGAAATACGCCAATCAGAATCAAGGCCATCCAAAATCAGCTAGCCAATGACAGTCCACCGTCCTCAAAAATAAAACTGCCAGCGCGCAACCACTTCATTTTATAATCGCATTTAGTGTCTTTCAGTCACGTCTAACTTTGTTAGTGATCCTGAGTAGAATTTGCTGTTATTCTTTCAAGATTTATTACTATTTTTCATCATATTTCATTCAATTTTTGGGTAAGTTTAGTCATTTTACCTCACGGATTTTAGTTACTCTAGATATAAATAAAATTTTTGTAATCTTCCATGCTCCTAATTCCATTATGTGAGTTTTTCAATTTTAGCCATGTATACCGTGACCAATATATTTACCGTATAAAGAATAATCTGATATGTTATTTATTAATAATTTTATAAATTAATTTTAATTAATATGTATAATTAATTATTAAATACTGTTAATTTTGTTTTCTTATATATCGTTAGTTTAACAATTTGAAATCGGGATAACTCCAATTTTTTTTCTTGGTTGTTATAATTGATTTCTTATGTAGTGTTGGCTCAACAATATGAAATCGGGGAAAATCCGATTTCTTATGCGGATTGGCAGCCATTCTGGGTAGCTATCAAATTCCAATGAATTGGTAAAATTGATGCGTTTTCCATAATTAATAATGTCTTAATTTATAACCACTCAAATTCATTTATAGTTTTATTTTGTACATTGGCTAAAAATTTATTGAATTAGGTTTACTGCATGTTACATTTTAATTTCTTTTAATATGCATTTGAAATATTGCATATAAAACATAAGTATCATATTAAAGCATTATGTAATGTGATTATCATGAGTTGTAATTTATAATGTTATAGTTATGTTTTGACTATCATTTCTTTTGAAAGAAATATATTGAAACTAGTTTACAAACAAAATTGTTACACTTAAGTCATTATTTTTATTTGTTAATATTAATTATTATTTTTATAATATAAATCATTCTTATAAGAAACATGATTAGAAATATTCTATCGTAAAAATATATTTCGGACATCTCGAGTGTATATTTAAATTTCTTTTTTTGCCACGATGTAAGGATAATATTTTCGAAAATAAATATTCCACAATAGTAATTTATTCTTCGAAACAAATTAAATTTATGATGAAATCAATTCTTAAACAAATTGTTCTGCAAATTAAGAATTTATTGTTTAAGAATTGATGTCATACATTTAATTTGTTTTGAAAAATAAAATTTTATTTAATATGCAAGTATCCTTTAACATTTTTATATCATATAGTTTTATACATTTAAGAAAATTTTCTATTTAAGTAGTGTATTAATGATCAGTTGAAATCACAATCATACTACATATAAACAATTTAACTTTTTAACCTTCTAGAAAGTATTAGCTTATTGTAAAATTAATTAATTGATTTATTATAAAATTATTTTTAAAACATTACTATTATGTTTGTTCAAAACTAATTATCTTTAGAACAATAAATTTAAAATCAATAAATTTTTAAATTATATAAGCCATTTTACTTTAATAGCACCATTTAGATAAAAGAATACATTAGACTATTTTCTGAAGGTAAAGAACTCGCAATGTATAGCATGAGCCATTCCAGGATATATACTAATATTTTTGATTTTTGTATGCATATTTTAGAGAAAATGAATTGCATTTTATGCTGTTAGAAGCTTCCTAGTTTCTTCATAAAACTTAACAGTGAAAAACAAGTATTAATATTGAAGAATACTGCTATTTAAAATAATTATTTACTGATAAAACACTACTGTTATTATAATATGTGAAAAGAAAATAGAGAAAATTTAAAAGCTTATAATTTTAATTGGAATTTTTCCAGTATCTTAGCTTTTTATTTGATCTAATGTATCTTTTCCTTTATTCCAATAGTTAAAAAGCAAATCCTTACAAAATATGTAAGTAAGGATTTGCAAACTAAATGGTAAATAGATGGAAGCTGTAATCAAAATTCATATCTTTATACATTTATAGTATAATAAAATGCTAAATTAAACTCATTTATTGCATACTTTTTAAAATTTAACTGGTGTGCTTATAAATGTTACTTTCTTAAATAATAAATGAAAAATTATTGAATGAAATTACTGAGAAAATGTGTCAAGAAGTTCTAGAATATTTCTTTTACTTTAGAAACATGGAAAAGTGGTTGATTGACGAAATCGAAGCAAGAAAGAAAGCCTTGGATAATAGTGAGTGCACTTATTGCATTTTAAATATTTTGATCCTTAATATTTTTTAACATTTTATTCTGCTATATTTTTATTTGTACTGCCTAAAAAATTTGAGAGTTCTGATAGATGTGAAATACTCTAATTTAAATTAGAATAGCAAAATTTTTATACATTTCTTATTTTGAGTGTCAGTTTGCTTGATCAATATTTCTTTGTAATTAACTACCATTGATTTTTCTGAGTAAAATTTTATACTTAACAGTATTAGTAACATTTTTTCGTAACTTTTTATCATTACAGAAATTTTCTGTCCTATATTCTGTTTGGGATAGCTTTAATAAGCAAATGATTTTCTATTATTAAGTTTATATTCATAGTAGAAACATTTTTCCAATGAATACAGTTTCATTAGAAATTTTAAGTGGCGTAATGAACAGCCTGATGACCTAAGGCTATTTTAAGGCATTCGACTTCCCACTGTGTAAATTGTCAGAGAGAGCTTGAAGAAGGATCTTAAATTTTATTTTAAAATTGTGTGATGTATTTTTTATGACTTTGTATAAAATTTTATTGCATAAGTTTAAAAATATTATTTTTAAATGGTTAAATATGAAATTTTTTGTTGTGCTGTTGTTGTTGCTTATCCTCCATGTCTGACGGAGTCAGACTAGATCCACGAGTTCGTTGACTGTAAGGAAGTCGAAGACTAAAAGAGGATTGCTAAAGAGATCCTCCCTAGAGAGACCCATGCAATCCAAAAGATGCTCAGGAGAAGCCTGATGATTTTGGCACTTGGTGCAGGTGACGAAAGTTTTCCTGCCCTCGTTGAAAGTGAGGCACTTAATATGACCGCTAGGAAGTCTTGAGAGAACAGTCCGGGTATGTCTGTCACACGGGAGGGAGGTCAAGGGACAAACCTGGTTTTGATCCCTTGTACCAATTATGGGATGAAATTTTTTTAAAACTTGTATGTGTAATGTGATAATTGCTTTGTATAACAAAATTTTATTTCTAATGATCAAGAAAAACACTGATTTTAAATAAGTTAAACATGATGAATGTATTAAAGAATTTAACCAATGTACTTTTAAGTAACAACCATTAAGTACAACCATATTTTTTAAGGTTTGATTTTATTTATTATGTCAGTGATACACAAAGGAATTCATGTTTAAAAAGTATGGAATTAAATTTATAAACCCTGTAAATGTAATAATATATGTACTGTAATTTTCTTATAATGCTGAATTTTTCAAGTATTCAATCCTTCGATTTTGGGGTGTGTCATATTTTTATTATTAATGATATAAATTTCATTGTTATCATTTTATCTTATTTTTACTTATTAAGTTATCAAGGCAATTTCATTATTTATAATATAGGACTTTATCTTCGCGGTCATTAAAAAGATTTTCATAATGATAGTGTTTAGGAGAGCTATTGGGTCTTTCAATTAATCTATACTCTACTAAAGTTTTGTCTTATAATTAAGCCTTTGACTTTATTGTGGATTTTCATTGTTTTCAAAACATGTTTAAAATTCATGATTTTTTTAATTGGAAAAATCTGAATCTCCAATATTTGACTGTTAAATATAATTTCTAAATGTTTAACCTGTGGGATTATTCATAAATTTATTTTGTGTTACTTATTTTATATAAATTGTAAAAGAAAGTTACTTTTCTAAAGTTAAGTGTATTAAATTAATTTTTATAATTATTTTTATTTCATAACATTTCAATAATTTTTTAAAATATTGTATTTAATTTTAGGTTTATATATCAGTTTATTTTACTCATAATTGAAAAGTGTATCATTTGCTAAATCTAAATATCAATTTTGTTTTATATTTTAGTTTGTTTTTGTTTTATATATTTTTCCCTATGTAAAAGTTTTATATTATATTCCATAAAAATAAATATTCCTTTCAATGGGTAATGCAAGAGTGCATAAGAATTTCAAAGATCCTTTCATTGTAGGTAATTTTTTTCTTGCAGTTTTTGATAAAAATAAATATGCCATAGTTAAATAATCTTAATTTAAAAAATTGCGCAAAAATAAATATTTTAATATCAAAATATTAAAAATTAAATGCATCATCATTTATGGTGTGCCACCTCAGGATAGGACAAGGACTTCTGAACAAGACCTTGTTTCCTCCAGCCACCTTTACTGGCAGACAAACTCTTCCAATTTCTAGTCCCAAAGACTCTATAATCTCTAGACTGCATCCACCCATTTCAGCTTTGGTCTTTCTCTTGTGCTGATGAAAAACTTCCTTAAGAGTTTTATTGTCTTTCATTCTGATAATGTGCCCAATCCATTTAAGACTGCTTATTTTAATGTGATGTACAACGTCTGGCTCCTTGTACAATCAGTATATTTCTGTTTTATATCTTCTGCGGCAGACACTTTTCTTTTGTACCTCCGTAGATCATTTTTAAGATCCTGTGCTCTAACAAGCCCAACACAGCCTCTTCCCTTTTACTGTCGAAGTCCAGGTCTCTGAAGCATAGGTCAAGACAGGATAGAAAATCGTCTTATTGATCAGTAATTTTATTTTCGTGATAATTTCAATAAATATCTTATATAGGACAAAAAGCCTTTGTTAATTACAGCTAAATGTCATCTTAACTCTAGGAAAATGTAATTATTATTAAATATTTAACTAAGATTAATTCAGTAACTGTTTCAAATATATAATCCCCAATGAGATGTGTTAGGTTATATTGGTTTCTAGTTACAGGGAAATATTTAGCTTTGTCTTGATTAGTAATAAGTCCAGTTGGTCTAGTCTCCCTCTCAATAGCTTCAAAAGCATCAATTAAATATTTATTTCTGGCCACCAGTTGTACTCTTTCTGAATTTGCCAAAAATAATTTTATTTTCTCTAATGACTTTTGAAACGCTTTTTACATTAAATAAGTTTTTCAAGATTCTCTTTTTTAATCATGAATTCTTAATTAACCAGGCAAAATATTGGGTGTTTTATAAAAATTGAAGCATTTAGTTTTTGGTGTTTCATTTAAAGTAACTATATAATCTATATTTTAATATCTCAAACTATAAAGTTCTGATATTTTAATTTAACTTTGTACTTTGATTTTAGAAAAAAGAAGTTATTCTGAATCCCAGTTAGCGGAACATGAGCCTGAATCACAGGTAGAGGAAGAAGAGCCTCGAAGGAAGCGAAGAAAGAGTAAGTTTGATTTTAAGTCAATAAATACTGTTCCTAGAAACTGTCATTGCATCATATAATTGCACTCTCATTTGTGTATTCAATGCAAAACTCAGTCTGTTTAATTTCTATATCTAATAAATTCTATATTAATGAATTTGAGTTAGGTATCTCTTGTTTCTAAACACACCTTTATGTAATATTCATTTAATACTCCTTTACGTATTCTTTATGTATTATGATTAACATATGCGATTGCATTTCCTAGTAATTTGATAATTTTCTTTAAAAAATATAAAAGTGAAAAGGCATTTTTATAAAAAAGGGATATTGTTGCATGTAATATTAAATAGGAAACCAATATACCTTTCAATATATCTTTCGCCTTGAGCAGTTAAAATTCAGATTTGTTCTATTTTTTTCAGTTTTGATTTTTCTATATTGTAAAATGTTTAATAGCAATTAAACATATTTTAACATGCATACATATATATTATAATGCATAATGTAATAAATAAACATTTATGTATTTGTAGAGTTTTTTAATATTTGTATGTCGTGAATAACCAAGCAATTTAGCTTCAAAATGGAAAGTAAAAAAGTTCAAACTTTTTAACATATGAATTCTTAGCTAATCTAATTGAATTACTTATTTAATGTATATTTATTATAAAAATTATATTTCTTAAGTTTCTGAGCATAAAAATTTATAACAGTTGAGGTTTTCGTGTGAATAATTTCCGAGCACCAGAGTTTAAATGATTTACCTTCAGAACATAATGGGTAACTTTTATATCATTTAAAATTGAAGTTGTTAATACTTTATTGTTAATTGAAAGAATTCTAAGATTCTCTGACAATTTTAGTATCTGTATGATGGAAATAACAATATAATCAAAAATTGTTACATTTTGAACTGATTTTGAGTACTCTTTGCAATCTTAAGTTTAAGTATTTATGAAATATGTTGCATCCCAACTATTTATAAAATTTAACTGTAAATCTTTTGAAGATATATCAGAATAGGTGCTTTCGAATTTTCCATGTTTTGCTCTTAAGATTCATAAGTATGTTCCACTAACTTATGAAAAGTCCTTCCAAAAGATAATTTACATGGGGGATATTGAGAAATTATTTACAGTATATTAGCCATTATTCTTAACCCTCATAAATCTTGTTTTAATATTAATTAGTAGACAACTTAAATTTATCTATATATATTTGATACGTAATTTTATAAGGAAGTACCTAAACAAGTAACATTAGGTAATGCATTGTTTGGTAAATATTAGAAATATTAGAGAAGTGTACATGGTAATTATTAAATTTTCCTTATAAACTGCTTTCTACAGGGCAAGACTGAAAAGAAATAAAATTTTTGAAATGGGCTCAAATATTTTAAATGGCAATCAGAGGTAACCTTTTTTGGGAGAAACTTGAAATTTAGTATAGTAAATGATCAAAACTGAATACAATAACACTATAAATTTGCTGGAATTGTTTTTTGGGAAACTGATATTTGCTATGATGGCTTTTTGATGTTATCTAGTTATAATCTTAAAACCATAAAATTTTAGATAATTTATGCCATTTTGCTCAAGAATTGAAAGTGCTGATTAAAAATTATTGTATTAGACTTTTAAAGAAACAGAATTGTTAAAATAAATATTTGTTCTCAATCAATATTAATGTTTTTCACAAATAGTAAAAAATTCATTTGAAAGTATGAGTTTTTTAAGCTCACTTAGTATCCATTAAATGAGAAATTAATTCATTGTAAGATAAATACACTAAGTGTTTTATTAGAACTTGTACAACAGGTATTGTTTGATTAAATGAAATTTAAGACATTTCAGCATTTCCACTTTACTTTTGCATAATATTTTTTAAGTCTTCGCAGTATTGTAAACTATTTGTTTGAATATGTCATTTTAAAATTTATTGGTAGCCATATTCTATATAGTTTAGTATTGTTAATTATTCAAAAATATATGCTTTTAAAGTAGTATGCATAATGTGTAATCAAATTCACTATATATTTCTTTTTAGTTCATTTTTATAGATATTGTTTTAAATATATATTTATGCTTTTGATTTTTTTAAAAAAATCTTGTATACTTGTGGTTAACAATCCAGTCCAATTAATGTGATTACCTGTCTAAAGCCTCCACCTTTTGTAGAATGCTTTAGTGTGAGACTTTCAGGAAAAAGTAAGTTAGGTTTCTGAAGTTGCTCACAGGGATGTGGAGCCATGAAAACTTCTGTGCCATGGCAAGATGTGATTAATAATGCGGGTGAGAATCCATGCTGTGATCAACCCGATCCCACACATTCTCAATTGGATTTTTGTCCAGGAATTTTGCTTACAAGGGAGAACGGTAAACTCATTTAAGTGCTCTTTGAGCCAAGCTGGTAGCTGAATGGTTAGTGCTCTTGCCTTTGGTTCAACAGTTTGTGGGTTTGAATCCCACCTTGGGCATGGATGTTTGTAGTGGTTCGAAATCCACTGTAAGCTGTAGGTCCCGGTCTAATTAGCCCTCGTATGCAAAAAATGACCGTTGAGCGACAAAGTGCTCTTTGAACCACGCATGTTCACTACCAGCTGTATGTCACATTGCATCATTCTGCTACTTGATGCCATCGTGTTGAAAAACAATGAACTAATAGGGGTGGACAGTCTGTAAGGACTGATGCCTACTTGTATTGATCCATTGTGCCTTCCACAATGATGAGAGAATGACAGGAAAACATTCTCCGGATCATAATACTTCTGCCTCCAGCCTGGACTGTTCTGGCAATGGCTGCAAGGTGTTATATGTATGGGAGGTGAAACCTTTGAAAGCAGTGTTCTGTGTTTACTTGTTTGAGTCCAGTGGAGCATAAAACGCGAATCCTCAGAAAACGCCGTCTGTAGTCACTCAGTGGAGAACCCATTGTTGTACTTGTGTAAAATTCCAACCTTAGTTGTTGATGAACAGCAGTCAGCATAAATGCATGAACCAGGCATCTGCTTTGGTGACCTTGACACAGTATATTTACTGAACAGAAGTTTGAAATATGCTGTTGGTACCCCTTTGGTTCATCTGGGCGGTCAGTTGCTCAACGGTCGCATGTCTACAGTACCAAATGCATCTATGCAACCATGATTAACCCATGTCATTTCTGGCCATGGTACACCATGTTGCTGATTTTGGACAGTCCTATTTTGCCATGTACTGTACACTTTTACCATGGTGACATGCGAACAGTTCACAAACTTAGCCAGTTTGGAAAGGCCTGAGAGCAAATGATCATGCCTTTTGGACGTTGGATAAATCTGTGTCATCCTTACAACAATGATTACAATGTTCCTCGAAGCCCTCAAACGTCCTTTATTTACGCTGAATTCCACTCTGCTACCAACATCTGCATTTTATGATTGGTTATTTAACGTCAGTGTCGAAAGTACGTGGTGATCACATTAATGTGACTGAACTGGGTAAATCTGATATAATTCTGCATATACTTGTTGTTTGATAAAATAAAATAGTTCCTGAACTAGTTTTATTGACAAGATCGTACTATCTAATAATGAGAGTGCAATTAGAGTTACTGTAAAACTTAATTTTTAGATAAAAGTAGGCTTTACATAAACATTTTTCTGAACAAATTACCATATTTTAGATAATTAACATATAAATTTATGTAGCATATTGAAATTTGTTTAATTTCTTTTTCCTGTTTAGGTGAAGAAGAGGCTTTTTCATCTGATAGTAAGTATGATAGAGATTGATGTTGAATAGTTTCTTTCATTAATATTATTTGTAATTATAATTAATTAAATAATAGCATATTGAATTTTTCCATTTTTTCTTGTTCAGGTGAAGGTGAAATAAGACCTGTTAGAGGAGTTAGGAGGCTGTTAATTTCATCATCTGATAGTAGCAGTAAGTATGATAAGCTGATGTTGAATTATTTCATTAATTGACATTAATATTTGTTGTAATAGTTAAAAAAGTAGCATACTAAAACTTCTTTCCATTTTTTGTTCAGGCGAAGATGAAATTCGCCCAGCTCTTAGGAGGAGAAAAAGGATTATTTCATCTGACAGTAGTAAGTATGATAAAAATTTTTTGTTTCATTTATTGACAATACATGTAATTAATACTAATGTAATTATGATTATTAAATTTTTAAAAACTTGTTTATGCATAATTTATGTATTTTTGTTTTCTTAATTACAAAGTTATTGGCTTTCAGTATGTTTCAGAGACATTGTTGATGTATAAAAATATGTAGCAGAGTTGAGAAGTTTCTAATAATTTTTAATATTGCAATATAAATTTGGATGAATCATGTATTCAATAATTAAAGTGAACAATTAATTTGAAGACTGAAGTTAAAACCTCATCTAGTAATGCTTAAGCACGGTTCATATACTTACAAGTAATTTTTAATATTAAACTGAATATCGTACCAGATCCCTTGAAGCATTAAGGGCTTAATACTTTTATGTTTTCCATCAACTACATGCTTTAGTGCACTTTCATTAGATTCTAAGTGTTCTTTAGCATGTAATTGTTGAGGTTATTAATAAATAAACGCTAAAACATAAAGCAGTTATGTACAAATAAAAGACCAAAATGCATATAAGCAAGCAATGCAAACGTTTTTTTAATGAGCAGATGTTTCAGCCAAATTAGTTCTTTAGCACTATCCTTTGCAGCTACATATTTGGCCTCTAGTTGATAAAATCGCACTCTTCTGCTTTTGGCTCATTCAAGAGAGGACTTCAGATGAAAATTTAGAGACCATTTCAGTTCTTGAGCGTCTTGTTTTTAAATCACTGCATAACCAGCATTGCTGTACACTTCATTGGAATGACACTTTGCTTGATATAACAAACCAAAATATACAGTTCCTCTTAGATATTTAAAAATTCGTTTTACAGCACACCAATTTAAGGTCTTTGGATTTTCGAGATTTTCCAAAACAATGCTTATAGCTAAATCAGGTCTTGTAGCAGTTGCAAGGTACATCAGACTACCAACTGCCTGGCGATAAGGGACATCTTTCCCTATCAGTTTGTTTTCTGTATCATCATAAACAAAAATTTTGGTCACTTGGAGTTGAACTGGATTGGCAGTCCATATGAAATTTTAAAGAACTTTTTTCGAATAGGCACACTGATTCACTAAAATTGAACCATCATTCAATCTTGTTATGTTCATACCTAGAAATTGGTACAATGAACCCTTTGTGATCTGAAAAGAATGACTAAGTTTATTCATAAACTCCTGCACTTCAACTTTGTTCCAACAACAGGGCCATCATCTACATAAATAACAACAAGGAGTTTCTTTATAGCTTTATGTCTGATAGGTATCAGCTGTATTAACTTCCAGTTTGTGATCTCTCATAAAATTCACAAAACACTGATTCCAGCAACTTAATTGTTTGCTTGCAGCTTGTTTGAGTCCATATAGACTTTAATGGAATTTACAGACTTTTCCACTATTATCATTGAAGCCTTCTGGTTCTGTCATGAACACTTCCTCCTTAAGGGTTCCTTACAAGAATGCAGTCTTTACATTAAACTGTTGCAAGTGCAAATTTTCTTGTGCCGCCACAGAAAGAATAGATCTCAGTGTCATATCTTGCAACAAAGCTGAATGTTTCATCAAAATCAAAGCCTGGTTTATGTGCATAACACTTTGCTACAAGACGAGCTTTGTGTCTCTAAACAGTACCATCTGGATTAAAATTCTTCCTCAGCACCCGTCGACAATTGATAACTTTGAACCTTTGGGTTTCTCAACAAGCTCCCATGTTTCATTTTCATGAAGGGTACAATCTTTTTTAAGGAATTCAGTAACTTTATTATAATAGTCAGCAGCTGCATATTCAGTTTTCTGGCATTTAAATTTAAGCAGCTCCTTGGTTTGCAATTTTACCTTAAGAAGAATATTTGTAATGGTTATAAATGACTTTTAAATTTTTCGTCCTATTAGTTACCAATCCTGTACAAGAAAGTACAGTAAAACGATGATATTTTAAAAATGCTGAAATCGTTAGTTTCAATTATAAGTTAATTTTTAAATAATCGAAACAAGAAGTCTTTTTTTTTTTATGAAAAATTATAAAATTTAGATGATGAAAACATCAAAGCCAATGTTTCATTTAACACTTTTCAACACTAATAATTGTATTAATAAGATCAATTTTAGGAAACTTTTTTTTGACAAAAATTAATGAAGTTTAGAAATTCTTATAGTATTTGTCCACATTGAACATTTGTGTTAATTTATATTTTATTGAGTATAGTGTATGCTGAAATAAGATGTTAGTTACTTTTCTGGTTTAATTTAAAGCTCTTTCACTGGAATTTTATAAAATTAAACATTAAATTTCAGTCAATTCATTAACCCATACATGCTTGTAATGATTTAGAATACACTTTAGGATAGGGTCTAATTAGCCCTTATTAAAGCAATTAGCCTTATTAGCATTTATTAAAGAGTTACAATTGAGCACACAAAGCATCTTCCTCATCTCATCCCTAAACTCCTCGTTTTTTGAGAGGTCACATGTCGAGGCAGCTGTTAAGAATAACATGTAAACAAAGGAAGTTACTCTTAATAATCAGTCAATTCAAGCATATGTTATAGAAGCTAGTAAAATTATTTCGAAATTTGAGAGAATTTTATTCTGCAACAAATATTTGTTTGAACATACTCAAAAGAAAATAGCTGTTAATTGATTTTAAAATTTTTTTGTGTAAGTTAAATTTATTAAAATTATACATGTTTATATTAATAAACTGTTAATAATATATTTCGTTCATAATTATTTAGGTGACGCTGATGAAATTCCTATTCTTCAACAGCCTGTTGGTATTAAAAATTCCAACTTCACTCGAAAAGGTAATTTGCATGGTTTCATGCTTTTCATGTTTCCTGCACATTTTTTTCAGTAAATATTTGAAGTATTGATTTTTCTGAAATGATTTGTATGATGTAAATAAATTTAATGTAAATAATTTAGATTTTGTTAATTTGTAAGCATGAAATAACTACTGAACTATGAAGGAAGTATTTTTTCTTAAAAAAAAAAAGCATATTACTTTGACTGAATAATAAATTTTCTGTTTGAATTATGTAAAATGAAATAAAACCAGCATTTTATGTTTGAAAAGTCCGCTATTTATATATAATGTAGTAACTTATATTATCTTAAGTCTTACCACTAATCACACAGTATATACTTCCTAAAATCAAGTTGTATTTTAAATATTAAATACAATCTGTATGAAAAATTTATTCTTATTAAAACTTTAAAGTTATTGAAAATTTTTAAAATAATTTTATTTCTATTTTTTAGAAACTTAAATTGTTTAAACTTGTATAAACAAGTAAAAATATCAGCAGTTTGACACAAAATAATACATTTAGTCAGTTGTAAAGTTTACATTAAATTTTAACGTGTAATGATTTGGCTAGTTATTACAGAAATAATTATTTGGAAATGATCTTATTAATTTAAACATTCATTTTTAAGCTGTTCTATTAAATTAATTGTCTAATAAATATTGTTTTGTATGACAGTATAATATTTTCTTTACCAGTTTACCCTGTATCCATGATAACAATTCCTTTTATCTTTTTAGGCGATAAATCGGCTAGTCGACCAAGGGACGTAAAAGGCCGTTTTGTGAAATGTAAGTTTTGATTTAGGTTGTGTAATTTTTATGCTGTTTGTGACAAAAAGTGAAAAATTTATGCAAAACATTTTATGTTACGATTTTAATAAAGTTTTAAGACCAAAAAATTTTATTTGTTATGCTGTACTCCTTTTCTTTAAAATAATTTGTATGACTTTTAATTAAATTAAAGGTGTTTAATTAAATTGAAGGTCATTTTTTAAATTTTAGTAGATTAAGTTTGATTCCACAAACTTTGTCAGATAATTATGTTAAATTTGCAAAAAGTCTGGAAAAGTTTCTTTCCAAGGTTTTGGTTTAGGTTATTTCCTTAGATCATTTACATCTTGAGGATAGATTTCATATTTGAATACTTCTTAGTAAAGGTTTTAATTACAAATTTTTTGATATAAATTTCAATTAAGTATAAAACTTCTAAAACTTCCTTTGAATCAATGTGTAAAAATAATTAAGTCAAATAGATTCTTCCATAACCTGAAATTTGAAAGATTTTTTTAGTCTATGGTTTATCAACCTCTTCATATAATTTAGGTATAACTAATGTGATGAGACAAGTTATGTTAGTATTTATGTGCTTCTCTCCAAAAACTTAATCAGCAAACTTTTGCATATGTAATAAAATAAAAACGAAATAAAAATGTGTCGATTATAGTTACAAAATTGTTTAGTTTTAAAAGAGTTTGCAAGCAAACAGAAGAATAATTTAGAATTTCATCTATTAAATAATAATTGGGAAACAAGTCATCCAGTATTTTTTTTTTGATAAGTATATTTATTTGAAAAGATTTTTATGTACATCTTAAAGTACTCAATAAATTAATAGATAGAAATCGAATGATATTTAGAAATCTCTAAAATTTTATATAATTTTATGCAATGCTTCATTCAGTAGTGTAGAGAATATAGATTATTTAAATAAATTTTTTCTGTTATAGCTGAAAGTTCATTAAAGGCATTTAAAATAATCATTAAATATAATTCTAAATTAAAAAATGTTCTCGTTAATTTTTACAATTTTTTCTATTTGAAAGTATGACCTTTAAAGTTAAAAATTATCTAACATTAACAAAAATTATCAGTACCTACTGGAAATCTTTGATTATAATACTGCACATGCTTAGTTTTTCTCTTTTATATTTATGTTTATTTTCATTTCTCTATAGAGTGTTTAGTTTAAAATCAGCTGTGTAACATGTGTAACTTTACTTACCCATGATGATATATTAGCATAGTATCATGTGGATTCTATTCTGAAAATTTTACATACTATACATAGTATTCTCAGTCATATTGCTGTATTATATGCCCAAAGAAATTAAAGCACATTTTCCATGAGTTATATAGTGGAAAATATGGTAACTGCAAAGCTGTTTAAAAGTTCATTTGTTATTGCTTTGTCAGTTTCTAGCTCTAATTGATTAGTAATTTTTTTTAATGTTCTGAATAGTTGATAGTTTCCTCAATTATCGAACTTCCAAACAAGCAGTTCTGTGTATTTTTGTTTTCAAATATATTGTCCTAAAATAGAATTAGGGAATTTCTTATACAATTTAAAATTAATAACAAAATTATACTGCTTCAGTTTTCTTTCTTATTTATAATAAAATATTTAATTTATATCTAAGTTCTTATAGAGGAAATAACATTTTTATATATTTTAGAATCTGAAGATTTCTAAAATGTATATAAAATCATAATATCGATATTAAATTCTAAGCTTGCATTCTATGATCTACAGATATTATCGGGTTTGTATGGTTAATAACTGCAATGGAACCTAAACTTAAATTTTCTAGAATCAGCTGATAGTCAAGTTAATTGGATTATATTGGATTGCTTCTAAGAAAATTTGATGAGTCTGAAGTTACACCATCCCACCCAAAGGTATAGGGTGGAGATGGAACGTTTCCTACAGTAGCTCAGTGCTGTGGAACCCAGTTAAGGACACCAATATCCAAAGGACAAAGAGAATAGTTAAATGGGCAGCAGAAAACCCAAGCCACCCAAAAGTATGAAAAGAGGGCATCGTGAAACGTTCCATTGAGCTCTCTCTGACGGGAAGATGCAGACCTGCCAACTTTTACGCATCGTGCGTAAATTTTACGCAAGATCCACAGGTTTTACGCTTTTACTGATAGCATGAATTATTTTACGCGTTTCGGTTCTTCTGGGCAAAGTTTAAAAAGAAAAAAAATTATATCTTAGCACATAATGGCGATCATTTCTCGTTAGCCACATGATGAGAAGCGGAAATTAGCACCCCATTCAACCCAGCCCTGCATCAAAGCGATGAGCCAGCCCTTATGTTTTCCCTAGCCCTGATTCAACCCATCTATGGGAAGAGAGAAATAACTTCCCGGACTGTGTGGTCGCAGAGGCTCCGAAAATGCACGTGTCAAATCCTTTTTCTATCGTGGGGGGGGAGCCTCCAGCTTGAAAAACTATAGATGGGGAAAAGAAATGGGAGAGGTATAATTTTTTTCTTTAGTCACACGGATTAAAACTGAAAAGTTTTACTGAAATACTTTCCTGAAAGTTGGCAGGTATGAAGATGGGGGCCAGCTTGGCCTTTATTAACACAAACATTTGTATGCAATACAAATCTGGAATTGTGTACAATCATAAACAAAGACATGACAGAGAACATGGAGGAGAAAGCAGCACAATTACAATATAATACAATGATTGTTGTGTACAAAGAGAAGGGAAGTGATTTTAGGAGTACTAAGGGATACAGCCTTCTGGTTTTGTGGGAGTGATCCCAAGTATGTTGTCAAACGTTAATTTCATGGTCTTTTATGAGCATTTTAATTTGCTGTCTGCTGTATCAGTCTACAGAGTCAATGTGAATGTGGCACTTAGCATCAATGTCAATCATGTGTTGGATGGTGAGAAGCATTACCAGGCCTTCTGCCTCAATAACTAGCTTTGTTGCTCTTTTGAATTTTAACAATAAGTTAGTCTTTATGAATGATCAGGGAGGCACATCCAACCAGTTCACCAATCTTAGAACCATCAGTATAAGCAAAGTAGTTGTTGTGATCATGGAGAAATGTCATCCATTGAATAACGTTTGAATCCCAAGAAGGAGTTGGCACGATGTTGTAGGTCCAGGCGTTGTTGGGGTGAAGAGAGAGCTGACCGATACTAATTGTATCCCCTTGACTTGAAAGCATGTATCTCTTCTGTTGGGTATTAGCCTTAATGTGGATTGGTACACATCCTGTTAGGACTTGAAAAGCATGTGTCGAAGTGGTCTTGTAGGCCTTGTTAATCTTAAGTGCTGCTCTTTTGATTTGGGAGAGTAACATGTTGATTTTAACTCTATCGTTGTACCACTGAACAATTGTATAAGATGATGGCCTTGATTGCCCCAGTGTAGATAGCTTTGAGTACGGAGAGTTTGAGTTCCCAGGTAGCTCTGGCTATTCTGGTAAGCTTTTTGTTATATTGCTGATATTTTCATTAACGTTGCAGAGATGCTTATTCCAAGTTACTTGGGGTCAAGAGTAAGACCCAGGTATTTTAGCTCTCTATTGTATTTATTTCATTGCCATACAGTATGATTCCCGTATATAATTTCATTGCCATACAGTATGATTCCCGGTCTTCTGGTAATATCTTTATTAATTTCAATAATCATGTATTGGCACTTATTATGCCAAGAGTATGCCATAATTGATAAATCCTTCTTTCAATGATGTTCCGAGATCTATTGGCAAGCTTGGTCAACATCATCGGCAAAAGCTTGACAATGTGCGTCATCACCAAAGTTTTGGATTAAAAGCTCATTGGCAATTAAGAGCCAAAGAAAAGGGCCCAGTCTTGATCCTTGCGGGATGCCATAAGTGTACGTCATAAGTCGATTGTAATCATCAAGATAATTTCTATTTGAGAAGAAAGATTTAACCAAAAGGAAAGGTTTGTTAGGGACATTGTGTATTTTTAATATGTGAAGTATGTCTAACCACTTTGCCCTGTTAAATGCATTCTTTATATCAAGAGAGATAAGACAGGTGAATCTCTTATTTGCCTTATTCTCTTTTATAATTTGCATGATCTTGTCTGCGACATCGTTGGTGTTCTTTCCTTTCATAAATCCACATTGGTTATGCTGTAAAAGCTGCTTTTTATGATAGTGATTGGTGAGTCTATTAAGTAAGAGTTCCTCTAAAATCTTTACCCAAACAGGGAGTAGACAGATAGGGCTGCACGAATTTCCTGATGGGGTCTTTGCCATCCTTAGGAATTAACCACTTTAGCTGTTTTCCAATGGCTTGGGAAGGTCCTTGCGTTCAAACAAATGTTGAAGACACCAGTTAACCAGAAACGATCAAGTTGGAAAACCTCTTTATATATGTCTAAGCAGACATTGTGTCCTGGGGTTTTGTTGTTATTCATGTTCTTAATAGCAAATTCAAGTTCACCTTCAGTGAAAGGAGGGTCATTGAAGTTATTCGTTTGATAAACCGGGTAGTGGATACTTTGATAAGGAAAGTAGTACTTTAAAATCTCATTGATTATATCTGTTGTGTTAGTTGTGAGATCACCATTATCAAGAGTTACTGGGTCAATGATGTTTTGCCTGGGAAGCTTGTCTCGAACAATTTTGTATGACGCACCGAAGGAATCGTTTTCCGTGATGTTCCCAAGAAAGAACTTTTTGCCGTGTTTTAAGTTTCAATTTCTGTACTCGGCAAATTTTTTCTTGAATGCTGTTTTCTAAATGTTCCTAGCAATTTGTTCCGATTCGGCCTGAAACCTCTGCTTAAGTACACTGACTTTACTTCGCTTGATAGTATGCTCTTGAGTCCACCAATAATTGTGGAGCTTGTGATTTTTAACTTTATTTTTACTATTATTGCGAAGTTAAATAATTTCTTCTTCAATTTTGGGGATGTCCATATCAAGGTCCTGAAGTGAGTTGAGAGGAAAGTTAAGAATGGTTTTAAGTCCCTCACAAATTTCATCCCAGTTTAAGTTGATTTTATTAAGTTTAGTGTTACTCAGTTTAAATGTCACCAGGTGGTGATCACTAGCAGAGAATTTATCTAATATGGTCCAGTCACTAATATTGCATTGGCCAAGTTTTTTAGGTAGGAGAAGGTCAATCCAACTATCCTCTATTGTGCTGCAGATGGTTGGTTTACTATCGCATGTGGGTCGCCTTTCTCCATACCGAGGACTTGACATTGAAGTCATCCATAATAATCCATCCAATATCCTTATGTGCCAAGAGCACAGCATCTAGCAGTCTAAGTGATTCTGAGAATCTCTTCGAGGGAGGGTAATAGATAGAGCAGATGCAAGTAGGAAGATTGTTAGTAAAAGTTTTAATAATTCGTTTATCTTGGTTGCAATTATCTTGGTGGTTCTGACAAGTTTTCTTGCCTCACCCACCAAAATGTTTTGCTCCTGCCTGGGGCTTATGTCACTGACATTCAGTTCCAGCCACTTTGAGCTCCCCAGATCTGCACAGTTGTTAGTAAGTGCCCCATTCTCAAGTTTACAGTATTGTTTGCCCCAACAGTATAGGAAGGTTGGGGCAAAACCTATTGGTTGTTTCTTGTTTTCTCCGTTAACAAGGTCGGAGATCTGTTCTCTGTTAACTTTGCTGTTGCTTGAGCATTTTGTATTATCTTCTCATTTTCTAACAAAATTGAGATTTCAGACGTAATACCTAATGTGTTACTGTCCTCACAGTTGTAAACGTCAGACTCATTTTCGTGAGTCTCACTGTGTGTCTCTGCCATAGGGGAACAAGCTAAAAGCAGTGCCTGCTCATTTAGTTCCTCTGCCTTCGTTAGCCGTTAGAAATTGACGTTTCCAGGAGCCACCACGAGGAGGTGAAGGTCAGTTGGTTCGGAGAACAAAGCACTTGATTAACAAAACTTGGAAAAATTGAAATGTCGAAGGTTGTGTAGCACTTCCCGGATAGACACTGGACCATTGTCCAGGAACGTAAATATCTCAAAATTACCTTGGTTCTCGCTTGGGACTGGCTCCCAAGAAAACTTGAGTGATTCTTGTTTTTTCTGACATACAAAAAAGGATATCTGAATTTGTTTTCTTCAGATTTTTTAATAATTAGTAATACAAAGTTTTTATAAATGATTTAAACAAGAATTAAATTGATTTATTATAAATGGTGTATTTTCTAATAAGAATTTTTTCAATATCCTATAATAGTAGGTGTTGGTTGAATTGTTATACATTGTGTTCTGTTGATTCGATGCGTAATTTGGAAGTGAATATTTAATGATTTATAATTAATTGTAACATTTATAAATGTTATTACTTAAATGATGAATAGGATAAATCAAACTTAATCTCAACATATTTGTCATTGCATTTTTACAAATAGAACATAGTTTTCTTGTTGTAGAAGAATGATGTTTATCTGATATTGAGTACACCAAAATTTCTTCAAAATTATGTACTTCTGAAGTTCTAGATTTTGGTCAAATTTACAAAAATCATCTCATTAATTCCTAGAATTTTCTCACTTATGCTGAAAACTGCTTTTGCTGATTATCATCTACAGCATTAATCTTTTGATATTGTAAATGATTCATATGACTTAAGAGTTTTCTTGCTTTATTTAAATTGCTTGTGTGTATTCTCTTTCACTTAGAAATTTGATTTGTGACTTTCCTTGAAGAAATAAATTTTCCGAAAATTCTGTGAAAACATATATAATCTTAAGATTATTAAGGATCCAAGGATTAATATTTTAAGACTACTGTTGTAGTTGAAAATTGTTATTAACTCCAAAAGAAACAAGTGTGTTAAATCATACTGTTATTATTTTCTCATCTAGTATATTGAAAAAGAAATTTGCAATCCTTGTGTCGAGCAATGAATTAAACCAGTTTTTATATCATTAAAGGAAAAACAGTATAAGTGCAATGCATTACCCAGTTTCAGTTTTTAAAACATGTCTGAATTCTTTTTAAATAGTAAAGCCAATATTTGTATATTAAACAGGAATAAATTGATGTGTGAGTCTTAGAAGAATCTGTCAGAAGAGGAAAATCTTGAAAAATGGATAGAAGAATATTTATTCATTGTGCAAAATAATTCAAATTCCAACAACTATCTTTCATCATTTAGACAAAACACCAACTGCTTATAAGTTTAATTCAGGTTTTTAAGTTCTCAAATTTATTTTATATAATTATATTTTATTAGTGAAATATTTTTTTTAATTCTGTTTGTATGCGATGCGTTTTTTTATTATTTATTTATTTTTTTATTATAAACTTTCTGTAAATTGCACATTTTGAAATTGTGTTAGAAATGAAACTACTGACATTTATCAGTAGTTTCATTTCTAATCTAATTTTGTTAGTTCCCATTTCATTTAATATATTACAGCTTAAGAATATTTTAAAATAAAGAATTTAGGGGGAAATGATTACTCAAATCTTTGTTGTTGTTGTGTGCCAGCTAGGCTGGCATTGTTTTATTGTAAACAATTTTATTCATTGAAATTAATTTCTTAAATTTTGTATTTTACTTTTAACGTAAAACTAAAATAATGAATTTTTTTAAATATATTTATAGGCCCATCTACACTGCCCTGTCATCAATCCAAGAAAATTAGAAAAACAGAAGTTGACAAACTTACAGATTCTAATTTTCTTGGTGTTGGAATGGATTTGTTCATTTTAATTAATCATGCATCACAGACTAGGTCAGGCTTAAAGTTTCGTTGATATGAAGTAAGTTGTAGACTCTGTTGATATTTTTCAAATGTTGAAAAATGAGTTTTGTAAAGCAGTTATTGTAAGTTTTACTTAAATAATTATATTGTGACTTCTTTAATGAAATTGATGAAATGTCAAAGTAACTAGATTTAAAAATATGCATCAATATGGTATGGAAATACCTCCAAATATTTGTATCATAGCCATAATTTTTTAAATTAATTATAGACATGCATTATGCATTCAAAAAAATTAATTAAAAGCGTACTTATTTAACAATTCATAAACCTACTTATTTTAACAGTTCAATGACCATAAAATGAAAAAATAAGTGAAGAATAATAAAGCTTGTCAAGCAATATTTATTCAATATGATAGAATAATTTATAAAAGTAAGTCTTAGATTTCTCTGAGATTCAGTAAGTAATGAAACCTAATAGAAATATTAAAATTTTATTACATTTTATTTTTTGCCTAAGCAAATTAAATTTTAGAAAAACTGTTAAGAGGAAATATTAATAAAGCCAGTAAAATGAAGTTTATTAAATTTTATATAACAGTTTATAAAAGTAATCCTCTAAGACTTCTCTTATGTTAAGTAAAGTAAAAACTACGGGTTGTAAAAACTTAACAAAAATTCCTTAATTTTGTCTTTGTAAATAAGGAAATATTATTACATTAGTTCTAGGAAAATGTAACTGTTTCCTTAAATATAGTAAAATAAGAAACAAAATTTTTTTATTCAAGCTAAAAAGATGAGCAAAATATTCATTTGTTTCTAGACCATTTTCAGTTCTTTTATTATTTTGAACTAAATATTGACCCCTTTCAGACAATCTTCTTAATTTTAAACATAACAAAACTTTAATAGCACCATTTAGATAAAAGAATACATTAGACATTTTTCTGAAGGTGAAGAACTCACAATGTTTAGCATGTCCCATTCCAGGATATATACTAATATTTTTGATTTTTGTATGCATATTTTAGAGAAAATGAATTGCATTTTATGCTGTTCGAAGCTTCCTAGTTTCTTCATAAAACTTGACAGTGAAAAACAAGTATTAATATTAAAGAATACTGCTATTTAAAATAATTATTTACTGATAAAATGCTACTGTCATTATAATATGTGAAAATATGTGTTACTTTTATTCCAATAGTTAAAAAAATGTAAATATAATAAAATATGTAAGTAAGGATTTGTAAACTAAATGGTAGTTAGATGGAAGCTGTAATCAAAATTCATATCTTTATACATTTATAGTATAATAAAATGCTAAATTAAACTCATTTATTGCATACTTTTTAAAATTTAACTGGTGTGCTTATAAATGTTACTTTCTTAAATAATAAATGAAAGATTATTGAATAAAATAACTGAGAAAATGTGTCAAGAAGTTCTAGAATATTTCTTTTACTTTAGAAACCTGGAAAAGTTTGTTGAGGAAATCACTGCAAGAAAGGAAGCCTTGGATAATAGTGAGTGCACTTATTGCATTTTAAATATTTTGATCCTATATATTTTTTACCATTTTATTCTGCAATATTGACAAAAAATTTGAGAATTCTGATAGATGTGAAATACTCTAATTTAAATTAGAATAGCAAAATTTTAATACATTTCTAATTTTGAGTGTCAGTTTGCTTGATCAACATTTCTTTTTAATTAACTACCATTTATTTTCCGAGTAAAATTTTAAACTTAACAGTATTAGTAATATTTTTTTGTAACTTTTTTTCATTACAGGAATTTCCGTCCTATATTCTGTTTGGGGTAGCTTTAATAAGCAAATGATTTTTTATTATTAAACTTATATTCATAGTAGAAACATTTTTCCAATGAGTACAGTTTCATAAAAAATTTTAAGTTATTATATTCTCATCTAGTATATTGAAAAAGAAATTTGCAATCCTTGTGTCGAGCAATGAATCAAACCAGTTTTTATATCATTAAAGAAAAAACAGTATAAGTGCAATGTATTACCCAGTTTCAGTTTTGAACTAAATATTGACCCCTTTCAGACAATCTTCTTAATTTTAAACATATAAAAGGAAATTTTTCACTTAAGTTGGTGGTAAAATAAGGAAGTAAAAACGATTTATTGTGAGAAGTGCAAGTTAAATTACTATGCACTAATCACTTAAATGTGTAACAATTATTTGATTAACATCCTGATATCTTTTAACTTTATGTAGAAAGAATTTAATAATTGCTTTTTTGTTTTTGAGTTGCAAATTACCAGATATGAAATATGTATGAAAACAGTTCCTTCATTAATTTCCTAATAGCACTTACTCAACACCTTTAGCCCTAAGCGTAAAGCGAAAATTCTGGGGACAGTACCGAATATGCAGAATAATTAATTACCATCAGCAAAAAGAAACTATTCGCAGAAGAAAATTGGTTGAGTGATTAAATAAAAAAGCCTGGATATGTAATTGTATTATTTTAAGAGTTGGAAAGTAAATGGAAGAAAAATTAAAATTTTTATTAAATAATAATTTCGAATAAAAAATCTTGTTAGAAACTTAATTTAATAATTATATTTATTTGAAAAAGTTTGTTTTACACATCTTAATGTACTAAATAGATAGGAATCTATTATAGATGGTGGTTATATCAGGAAGTCTGAAAAATAAAAGAATTACTTTGCTAAGTGAGAAAATGTTTGAAAAATGGAGATCTTCAGTTATTTTGAAGCATGAGGTGAGTTTTTTCTCCACATTCCTTTTTGAATACCATCATATTTTTTGCGCTTGTGTATTATCTCATTGATTGGCAAAAGTATGCTTTATAAGTTTCTAAGTATTTTTCTCAAAAGATATGTTAAAGTTAAAGCAGTTAATTTGTATCTTCATTGAACAGACTGTAATTCTTATTACAGTAGTTTTATAGACATAGTTTTTGAAAATTTATTCAAAAGTTAAAAATATAAATACAGAAGTTTGTGAGTTATGAATTTGTAAAAGTGCTGAGGAAATGCAATCATTAAATGGAAAATTTAATTACAATAGTAATCTTTAAATAGGAGTCATTAAATTCCTGTTGATTTGCAATACTTGGCGTGATACTTTTTTTGTGGAAGTCATAAGTATGACATCTTGTGCTTCTGTATTTGTCAGATTCTAAAAGTGTTTCAATTCCTTTTGAATAATCAAACTATATCTCAAAGAATTTTAGTGTAGACATTTGCTTAAGGCATTAGCTCACAGTATTTCATTTCAATGGTTTCCTGCCCATTGTGGATTTATGGGCAATAACTCTTAAACAAGGAATAAGAGGTGGAAGTTTCTGGGGGAGGAGAGAACTTTTCCCAGTTTTTCAAGAAAGACTGCAGTGGCTGTATTTACAGTTCTGACTGCTAACAGCCATTAGAGCCTGTAGTCACACAAGACAGTTAGGGGAATCGACCATTCTAATGCTAAAGGATCCTCCTCTTAAAAATTAGAGTAATGGATTCCCCTAACTGTGTCTTGTGTGACCAAAGACACAGGGTACTTTCTCAATATGAGAACATTGTCAAGAAGTATTGGAGAGCTCATGTACTAATGGTTAAAGAGGAAATGTTTGGCATTAACTTTTAAGTTTGTAGACTATATTACTTTTTAAAAATCGTAAAATGTCTATTTATTTTTGTATTAACTTTCTATATTAAACGAGCAAAATCAAATTTACAAAAAGAGAAAAATACTTCCTTACATTTTATGAACCTCATTTATTCTTCACAGAAATCTGTTTTTTGTTAAATTTAATTTTGTGTTTTATAATAGTGGATAAAGTAACTAAAAACAATTGGTTAATTATTAATCAGGCTATATATATATCAATGTATTTTTGAGTATTACATTTCTTAAAATTCAGTAGAGTCAATAACACTATCACTTAATTTTAAGTATTTTCAATGATAATGACTTGCATTAATGACATGTTTTAAAGAATAATACCAATAACCCTGGTTATAGGGAATTTAATAGTTATGAGTTAATTCTCATGTTCATGGATTTTAGAGTGATATACACTTTTCTGAGACACTTAACAATGTTTTCTTTTTTGTCCCTGAAATTCATTTGAAATATTAAAATTTTAAGAAATAATTTTCTGATTTGCGGAATTGCCTTTATGTGCAAAAAGTGACTATACAATGAGACTGAGTAGCAAATTTGGAGATTTTAGGAAACTCATATTTATTTAGTGTAGGATTCAATGTTTTATTGCTCTTTGTGTCTTGCTATTGGGTGCAAATAGTTTTTAAGTACATTCAGTAGAGAATGAAAAATTATTATTTGCTTATGAATAAACATATATTCTTGAAAACTAAATTATTGTGCATATAATACACTAGATTATCATAATGCTTAAAATTAATCAATTTCTTGTAGAAAATGTACACACTTTGAAATTTACTTCCATCATGCTTTAGTTAGAATTCAGATTATTATAGCTTATAAGAGCAAAAAATTTCTGATGAGTTTAAAATATAGGCTATTAGATTTACTTGTTATGTACTGTAATTTTAATATTCATATTTAAAATCTTTCTTGTAGGTAAAAACTGGATCAATGAAACTGCAGGTTGGAAAAAAAATCCCATCATCGATACCCATTGAGCCACAAAGTATTTTTTGATGCTGTGAAAATTATTTTAAAATTTATGGATTTTATATTTTACCTTAAAAGTACTTTCCTTGATGCATTTCTTAAAATGCATGCATTGTAGGATACTTGTACGACACATATCTTAAAATGTGTTCTAAAATAATATAAGATTTTTTTTCCATAATTTTTTTTATTGTGATGAATATTAAGATCACATATTTCTGTATTTAATTATTAAAAAAATTAGGTAATAATTATTTCAAGATGTTCCTTATATAATTATCAATATGCTATTATGTCATTTTTTTATATGCAATATTTTCGTAATTTTATATCTTGTTTAATAGCATTGTACAGAATGAAATTTTGCTTGATATTTGATAATCCCTGGGCAGTAGTTTCAATAGTTATTATTTATAATTTCCTTGATATAATGTATTTTCAATCAGATCATGCTTTGAAATTTCTGTATGTTTAAAATAAGATTCATAATATAGTTAAAAATTTCTTTTAAAACATAATCAGCTGAACTATAATCAAAATCAATTTAATACATGAAGTTTGTACTTGTTAATTAATTTAAATGTGAAGTGAGTAAAATTCATTTAAAAATATTTAATTAAAAACTCAAAATTTTTATTTAATTAAAATCAATCTAGAATTTCTTATAGCTATCGAATAAGAGCACCTAATTCAATTGTTTAAGTACTTTCCTGCGCAAGAGTATGCACGCATACTCTCACGAGTATTCTGAAGACTATTTTATTAAAATGCAAGTCAGCAATGAATTAATTGTAAGTTGTGTGATTTTAAAAAAATAGCACAGTGGGAATTTAAGTGACAGTTTGCTTTAGGTAAAAATATTCAGTTAAAGGGAACCCATTATTGGATAATTGGTTCTGTATTGCGTTTCACTAGAATTGCACAGTGAGTTATTGATGTAACCCAATGTTCCACAGAAAATATCATAATTTTTTTAAAAAAAACATTTTTTATACTTCAATTAAAGGGAAAAGGCCAGGAAATTTATTTCAAAATCTCAAAACTGAAAATTAAA
>JAJQOW010000380.1:0-122991 GCA_037975125.1 Latrodectus hesperus | reverse complement strand
TATCTTGAAACACGAGTGTGTAAAACTGGTACTGAGAGCATCACGAAACAACGTCTATCCCCTCAGATACTAGTTTCCTCCTCATTCCTCCTTGGTCATCTGCACAGGTTCATGCCCATGACGTCATTTCTATGGTAGCGTCGGGGTATAAATATTGTTTATCTTTGTTTATCACTACTACAAACGCGTGTTTGCTAATATTTTAATAATTGTTGTGATTGATAATTTGATTATTATGTCTTCGACACAAAATCATAAAAATGGCCCTTTTCAAGGCCAAATACTTCTGCTTCCTCAGAAGTTTTTGATTCTGGAATTAATAAAAATAGAGAAGAATTTATTTTTTGTGAGATTTCAAATTTTGGTGTGTGTCAGAATTTTAATTTTAGTATGTGTGAGAATTCTAATTCTGGTATGTGTGAGAATTCTAATTCTAGTATGTGTGAGAGTTCAAATTCTGGTAAATGTGAGTGTTATATATGATGATTCCATTGTGAATGATATGATTAGCTGTGCGAATGATTCAAATGTGAATGAGAGTGATTTTGTTTACCCTGATTGTTTAAAATCTTTTAAATACAAATACAACTCCATGTTTATAAATTTCATTCTAATAATACTACACTTACTGATTCTTTGAAATATCGTAATTCTATGGTATGTCAGAAAGAAAATTTTAATAATAAGGGTCAGTGTGCAAAATATTTGATTGAGACTGAGAATAGTCTTATGTGCCCTGATTGCTTAAAAACTTTCACAAGTAAATAAAAAATTTTGACATGGAAGGGCGAAATTGAAAACACAAAGTCAAAATTTGTTTCCTATGGCAATAAACACACTGATATACATGGTGTAAAATATTATAATTTCAGATGCCACCAATCAGGAAATTTTAAATCCAAAAATAAAGCTTTACGTCATTTTATGGAATCATTTACTCATCATCATCACGATCATTCTCGTTTGGGGATTCGAATAAGACGGTCGCTCTTTTTCTTTCGTCAAGCTTTTTTCTCTAGTAGCTATTGGTGCTACTGCCTAGGTTTTTTTCCAAAGACAAGGACTCCTCACACCTAGCTAACTTAGTCCTGGGTCACTGAGGTCGAAATTCTGGTTTTCTTTCCTTGTTTCTAGACCAGGTTCTCACACTCTGTTTCAGAGTCCCTGAGAGGTCGACTTTTTCTTTTGTCTTCCCTGGCTAGGGAAGTTCCCTCCCTGTTTTTCTGACTTGGACTGAATATGGATAACGCTCAAGGAAATGTGCGCTCGACGCAAATTCTTATGATCGAACAACTATTTGAAAGATTGAATGAAGTTGCCTCGATACTCAACACCATTAGGACTTCTTATGAATTCTCTCCCGAAGAGAAAACTAGAGTCAATGAAATGTGTAATAAGTTTACAACTGTTATACAAGATGAAAACACTACTACTGCTGCTAATAATGCTTCAAGCTCAATGGAATGCGAGATGGCCCAACCCACTTCTAGCCACGCCTCCAACTATACTGTTGAAGTCTCAAACAAGTTCGAAGTTTTAAATGAAACTCCCAGCACCAGCAATAAAAAAGCTAAGAAAACTAAACGTACTCGAGAAGACACTACTTCCGAACAGAGTAACAAAAAGACAGTTATCGAAAAAACTTCTACTACTGAAAACACTACGGATCAAGATGAAGTAGCCACTGACGATACCTCTCCAGGAAGACTAGCCAAGCCCAGTCACAAGGCCCCGCCCATAATTATAAAAGATACCACTTGCAGTTGGAAAATCATTAATGAAGCCTTCAAAAAAGCAAGTCTAACCAACTATTATGCCAAATGCTCCTCTTATGAAATAAAAATAAAAGTTTCTGATGCACAAACGCATAAAAGTGCTCTTAAAATTCTTGAACAGCTTAAAGTGGGATACCATACTTACCTTTTAAATGATGAAAAACCACTTAAAGTGGTCATAAGAGACCTGCCAGCTGACACGCCCATTGATATTATTACCGATGAACTAATATGTAATGGATTCACCGTGACCAATGTTACTCAAATGACAAGGCGAAGAAATGGAATTATACAACAACTCCCAATGTTTATCATTCAACTACCTAAGACGGACAAAGCAAAGGAAATTTATGAACTTAAATATTTAAATAATTGCACCGTTAGAGTTGAGTCGTACAAAAATAGGAACGGCCCAACACAATGCTTTCGCTGTCAGATGTTGCATCATGCACAGAAGACCTGCATGCATGCACCAAAGTGCGTCAAATGCGGCGAAAATCACATCTCTTCCGAATGTAAGAAACCACGTGATACTCCAGCTAAATGTGCGAACTGCGGTGAAGACCACCCAGCTAACTACAGAGGCTGCAAAATCTTTCTAGAATCAAAACAGAAACAGAACAATGTAAATAATAATGCTGTTAAAATTGTTAAAAACGTCGTTGTTGAAAATAAATCATATGCTCAAGCGGCCGCTAAAGATACCTTAGCAGAGGCTAAGGACATTTTACTTCAATTAAAGACATTTGTGGACTACATAAAAAACTCAGGTATTCTCAATCAGGTTGCTACTCTTCAACAGCAAAACTTAGTTTCTTCTGCAAATAACCAACATGTCTAATACGCATCAAAATAAAATACTACAAGTCTGTAATTGGAATGCCAATTGTCTACATAATAAATTTGATGAACTTAAAAACTTTCTAACTGAACATGATGTTGACATTTGTGCAATTACCGAAACGCATAACAATGGAGCTCACACTTTTAGAGTGGCTAACTATTCTACCTATCAAACTAATAGAACTGCTTATAAAGGTGGTGGAGTTTTGTTACTTATCAAAAATTGCATCTCTTCTACTCTGTACAGTAATAATAATTCGGATGGCTACGAGGAAGTTTCTGTTATCATCAGCCCTTTCAATGACAAAAAACTCAAAATTACTGCATTGTACAACCCACCTAATAGATCCCTAAGTGAAGCAGACATCAACTATCTTTTCCCCAGCAACCTGGACACCATAGTTTTAGGAGACCTGAACTCAAAGTCACAAATCTGGAACTGTAGAATTACCAATAATAATGGGAAAAAACTCTATCCTCTTCTTGTTAAATACCAACTCAGAGTTATTGCACCTACTGAGCCCACTTACTTTCCTGACTTCTCCATGCAGAGACCTGATATTCTGGATATTGCAGTAACTAATTCCAACCTAGCAATTGCTGCTGATGTATTAAATGAATTATCCTCTGACCACCTCCCCATCATTCTCTCTGTTGGACTTCACCTTCATCTTGACAAAAAAATGGTTAAAAGAACTAACTGGAACCTATTTACTAACATCCTCAGCAAGAAAAACCTAAATTCCTCTGAAACCAATAACACTTATTTTATAAATAAGCAAGTTGAAGAACTCACCACCACTATTATGCAAGCCTTTAATGACTCCACTACTGAAACTGATTACAAAGATAATTTTCTAATACTACCCAAACCAATCAGAGATAAAATTAAGCTAAAAAATAAAATGAGGAAAACTTATCGGCGCACTCTTGATCCTAATATTAAATCACTTGTTAATAAGCTTCAAAGAGAAATTAAAGATGCCTGTACCGAACACAGAAACTCTAACTGGGAAGCTAAACTTCAATCCTTAGAAGAAAATAGAGATAACGTCTGGAAACTCTGCAAACGCTTCAAAACCAAGACTCAAACCAGTAGACCCATACATGGTGAGCGCGGTCTAGTTTACACAGATAAAGAAAAGGCTGAAGCTTTCGCAGATTCTATGGAGCGTCAATTCCGAATTAATGAAATTGAAGATCATGAAGATACTGAAAGGAAGATTATTAGTGAAAACAAAAAGATTCTCCGCAACTTTCATACTGCTGAAGATATAGAATTAACTAACCCTAATGAAATCATGCATATTATCAAACATCTAAAAAACAAAAAAGCTCCTGGACGGGACGGTGTCAACAATTTCATGATTAAACGGCTTCCACCCAACATTATAATTCACCTGACTTCCATAATAAATAACTGCATTAAAAATCTCTACTTCCCTCAGCATTGGAAAGAAGCCACTATAGTACTTTTTCAAAAACAAAACAAAGACCCGGTTTTTCCCAGCAGTTATAGGCCTATCAGTTTGCTACCCTCTCTTGGCAAAATTTATGAAAAAATTATTTATCACAGAATTTCAGAATATCTAACTCATCTTCCCAAAGAACAATTTGGATTCAGAAGAAACCTCAGCACCGTGAAACAACTGGTCAGAACTCTTGAATTCATTGGGCGTGGCCTCCACAATAAGGAAATTACCGCCTTCTTAATGCTGGACGTTGCCAAAGCTTTTGACAGGCTTTGGCATCCAGGCCTAATTTTCAAGCTTTTAAAACTCCAATTCAATAAAAAACTTGTCATGCTAATCAAGAGCTATCTTCACAACAGGCACTTTGCTATTAAACACAATTCCGAGATCTCTACCATTAGACCTATAGAAGCAGGTGTCCCTCAAGGGAGCGTCATCGGCCCCATCTTATTTCTTTTTTATACCACTGACTTCCCCACTATGGAAGGTGATCACAACAGCATAACCTCTTTCTTTGCAGATGACACCGGCATACTTGTCAAAACTAAAGCAATTAAACTGGCCATCAAAAAACTCCAAAAACATTTATATTCTGTTGAAAATTGGTGTAGAAAATGGAAAATTGAAATAAACGCAACGAAGTCCAACCTCCTCATCATTAGACCACGCCTCCACAGATTACCGCAACATGACAATCTCACTCTTTTTAATGAAACTATCCCTGAAGTCGACTCTGCTACCTATCTAGGACTAACTATTGATAAAAACCTCACCTGGAAGGAACACATTACCAAAGTTATTAACAAAGCTCAAGGCGCTTACCTACAACTCAGACCTTTAATTAATGGGCGGAGCAACATCAGCATTAAAATCAAGAAACTTATCTACACTACCTATATTCGGCCGATTATTACATATGCTTCTCCTGCCTGGTGTACAGCTAGCAAGGATAATATGAAGAAATTAAATACTTTTCAAAATAAAACACTACGCAAAATTCTTGGAGCTCCATATTACCTTAAAAATAAAGCCATACATCATGATCTAAAAATTGACACCCTTCAACAACATATTGCTAAACTTAATCTAAAATTTTTCAACGAAGCTCAAAATTGTAAAGAAGCATCTTTTTGTGAAATATTTAACTGTCTCAACCCTAAAGAAGATATGAAAATCAGACCTCTAGCTGCCTTCTTCAATAGTGATGCTGTCATTTCTAAATACTCTAAAATCAACATTCAGTCCATGTAAATTTTTATTTCTTCTCTTTCATTCATATTTTATATAGTCACCTTTTATTATTGCTGTATATATCTTGTATTATTTCCTCTTCCTTTTATTACTTTATTGTCCGCTGTTAATTCATTTCCTTTGTTCCCATGACATGTAACCCAATTTGCGGATACATCCTTCATGGACAGCAGATTGGAGGGTGACCACCAATTTCTCTGCACTTTGTAATTTCTGTCTATTTTTGTAAATATTTCTTACTGTATTTTTGTAACCAGTTGCTTGTAAATAGTCTTATATTCGCTTATATTTACTCTTTTTTGTATTTTTACTTTTCTATGCTATTATTTCATATATTTTATTCTGTTCATTGTAAATTTTCTATTTCCTGTGAGTACATTGCGCTCAAATACATCGTCCAATCAGAGGCGAGGGTTTTTCCCTCACCCGCTCCTACTTCACTTTTCTCTTCTGTCATTGGCTGTTAAGCACTAAGTTAGATGAAGGAGTAAAAACGGCTTCGCCGTTGCATGCTCTTGATCTCTTACATGATTCTGACTCTGGAATCATTTATCATATCATTCTTGTTTGGGGAACCACTCAGGACGGTCGCTCTTTTTTCGTTGTGAAGCTTTTCTTCTCTTGTAGCTATTGGTGCTACAGCTAAGTCCTTTCCATAGACAAGGACTACTCACACCTAGCTAACAGACTTCTGGGTCACTGAGGTCGAAATTCTGGTTTTCTTTCCTTGTTTCTAGACCAGGTTCTCACACTCTGTTTCAGAGTCCCTGAGAGGTCGACTTTTTCTTTTGTCTTCCCTGGCTAGGGAAGTTCCCTCCCTGTTTTTCTGACTTGGACTGAATATGGATAACGCTCAAGGAAATGTGCGCTCGACGCAAATTCTTATGATCGAACAACTATTTGAAAGATTGAATGAAGTTGCCTCGATACTCAACACCATTAGGACTTCTTATGAATTTTCTCCAGAAGAAAAAACTAGAGTCAATGAAATGTGTAATAAGTTTACTACTGTCATACAAGATGAAAATACTAGTGCTGATGCTAATAATGCTACAACCTCAATGGAATGCGAAATGGCCCAACCCACTACTAGCCACGCCTCCAACTACAACGTTGCAGTCAATAACAAGTTTTCTCCTTTGGAAGAAACTTCCCGCAGCAAAAATAAAAAACCTAAACGTTCCCGCGAAGATAATACCTCTGAACAAACTAAAAAGAAGATTATTATTGAAAAACAACCACCTACTCCTAACAATGAAGACAATAACAAGCCTAAAAACAAGACTGATGACTCAGCCAATCCTGGCCAACTTGCGAAGCCGCTCAACAAAGCCCCGCCCATCATTATTAAAGATCCAACTTGTAGTTGGAAAACTATTAATGATGCTTTTAAAAAGGCTTCTTTAACTAATTATCATGCCAAATGCTCAGCTCATGAGATTAAAATTAAAGTATCTGATGCAGCTACACACAAAAATGCTATTAAAACCCTTGAAAGCCTTAAAATTGGATATCATACATATCTTCTCAATGATGAAAAACCCCTCAAGGTTGTAATCAGGGATTTACCTAATGATACACCTATTAATGATATCACTGATGAACTTTTATGCAATGGTTTCACTGTCTCTAAGGTCATCCAAATGACTAGAAGACGTAATGGAGAAATTCAAAAACTCCCCATGTACATAGCTCAACTTCCCAAGACAGATAAATCTAAGGAAATATACAATATCAGATATCTCAACAACTGCACTGTCAGAGTCGAGTCATACAAAAATCGCAATGGACCCACCCAGTGTTTCAGGTGTCAAATGTTACACCACGCTCAGCAAACATGTAAACACACGCCTAAATGTGTTAAATGTGGAGAGGATCACATCTCTGCTGAATGCAAAAAGCCAAGAGATACACCTGCTAAGTGTGCTAACTGCGCTGGTGATCATCCAGCAAATTTTAGAGGCTGCAAAATCTTCACAGATGTTAAGCAAAAGCAAACTTCCAATAATGCCAATAGTGTCAAAATTATTAAGAACGTAGTTGTTGAAAACAAGACCTACGCACAGGCTGCAGCTAAGGACACCTTAGAGGAGGCAAAAACTATCTTACAACAGTTGAAAACTTTTGTAGACTATATTAAAAATTCTGGTATCCTTAACAATGTTATTTCCATGCAAGAGCAATCTACTAGTCACTCACCCATAGATCAAAATGAATAATACATCCAATAATAAAATTTTACAATTATGTAATTGGAATGCGAACAATTTACTTCATAAATTTGATGAACTTAAAAACTTTATCTCCCACTATGACATTGACATCTGTGCTATCACAGAGACGCACTGCAACGGATCCCGCACCTATAAGCTAGCAAACTACACAACTTACTACACTAATAGAACCGCCTATAAAGGAGGAGGAGTCATGCTACTAGTCAAAAATTCTATATCTTCTACTCTCTATAGTAACAATAATAGTAATGGCTATGAGAAAGTCTCCATCATCATTAATCCCTTCAACAATAGAAAACTTAAAATCACGGCCATGTATAATCCACCCAACCGGACCATCACTGAAGACGACATTAAATACCTCTATCCTAGTAACCTCGACACCATAGTCCTTGGTGACCTGAACTCTAAATCTCAAATTTGGAACTGTCGAACAACTAACAATAATGGTAAAAGGCTCCAACCACTAATCACCAAATACCATCTTCGTGTTATTGCACCGACCAGTCCTACCTACTATCCTGTCTTCACCATGCAGAGGCCTGACATACTTGACATCGCAATTACCAATTCGAACCTAATACTTGCTGCTGATGTGATCAATGAACTTTCCTCCGATCACTTACCCACCATCATCTCAGCCGGTATCCACCTCCATCTTAGCAAAAGGATGATCAAGATCACTAATTGGAACCTCTTCACCAACATTCTTCTCAAGAAAAGTATTTCCACTTCTCCTACTACTAACACTACTGTAATCAACAATCAAGTTAACGAAATAACCAGCACCATTTCAAAAGCTTTTAATGACTCCACTGAAGAAATAGAACATAAAGATAACTTCCTCACTCTCCCCAGTGCAATACGTGATAAAATCAAACTTAAAAATAGACTACGAAAAACATTATCGCAAAACTCTCAATCCCACCATTAAAACCTCTATTAATAAACTACAACGTGAAATTCGTGATGAATGCGCCGAATACAGAAACTCAAGATGGGAAGAAACCCTGCAATCTCTTAAAGAAGACAACAGCAATGTCTGGAAACTTTGTAAAAATCTTAAGCACAAGACTCAAACCAGTAAACCTCTGTATGGTGAACGAGGACTCGTCTACACTGACAGCGAAAAGGCAGAAGCTTTTGCTGATGCCATGGAGCGTCAGTTTACTGAAAATGCTATTGATGATCATGACGAAATAGAAGAAAACATTAGAAGAGAAATTAAAAACAATTTACATAACCATGATAATGCTGATGACCTCACCCCAACTGATACAGATGAAGTTCTTAATATAATCAAACAACTCAATGTCAAAAAAGCTCCGGGCAGAGATGGTATTACTAACAAGATGATCAAAAGGCTCCCACCAAATTTCATTCAAAATCTTATCTCCATTATCAATAACTGCCTAAAAGTGCAATACTTCCCACCCTGCTGGAAGGAAGCTACAATCATTTTATTCCAGAAACCCAATAAAGATCCAGTGATGCCCAGCAATTACAGGCCCATCAGTCTCCTTTCGTCGCTTGGCAAAATCTATGAAAAAGTCATCCTACACAGAATAAATAATTACACCAACAAGCTACCTGATGAACAATACGGATTTCGTAAAAATCTCAGTACAGTAAAACAATTGGTCCGTACTCTCGAATTTATTGGGCGTGGTCTGCGCAATAAAGAAATCACCGCCTTCCTGATGCTGGACGTTGCCAAAGCTTTTGACAGGTTATGGCACCCCGGCCTTATTTTTAAGCTACTTCAATTAAACTTAAATAAGAAACTGGTCATTCTCATCAAAAACTATCTTCATAACAGAACATTTGCAGTCAGACATAATAGTGAACTCTCAACAACTTGAAAAATAGAAGCTGGCGTTCCTCAAGGAAGTGTCATTGGACCCGTACTTTATCTCTTCTATACTGCTGATTTCCCCACCTTAGCTGATGATCATAACAGTATCACCTCTTACTTTGCTGATGATACTGGCATTCTAGTTAAAACAAAATCTATCAACATTGCTATTAACAAATTACAAAATCACCTTAAAACCATTGAAAATTGGTGTAACACCTGGAAAGTTAAAATCAATGCTACCAAATCCAACCTTCTTATTGTTAGGCCACGCCTTAAAAATATACCTCTACATGATCAGCTCGTCCTGTTTAATGAAACCATCCCGGAAGTAAATTCTGCTACTTATCTTGGCTTAACCTTTGATAAAAACCTCACCTGGACGGAACACATTAAAAAAGTTATTAATAAAACACAAGGTGCTTATCTACAACTAAGACCTATCATCAGTGGGCGGAGCCACACCAGTATCAAAGTTAAGAAACTTATTTATACAGTTTACATTAGACCAATTCTCACTTATGCCTCCCCTGCTTGGTGCACTATCAATAAAGAAAATATGAAGAAACTCAATACCTTTCAAAATAAAACTCTTCGAAATATGCTTGGAGCCCCCTATTATTTGAAAAATAGCTCTATTCATAATGATCTCAAAATTGATACTCTTCAACAACATATTGCAAAACTCAACTTAAAATTTTATAATGAAGCTCCCAATTGCCAACAAGCTAACTTCCACGAAATCTTCAATTGTCTGAACTTAAAAGAAGACAGAAAAATTAGACCTCTTGCAGCCTTTTATACAAGTGATGCAATCATCTCAAAAAACTCTAAGGTCAACAACTTGTAAATTTTGTACATATTTTATTCCCTATTCTTTTTATTCCACTTTGTATTCGGTTATTTACTTGTAATTACTCTAGTTTTTGTTATTCTGCATTTATTCTCTTTTTAATTGTTCATTTACTCATGTATTTACTTTATTCCTGCGCATTTTCTATGTAACCTGATTTGCACATACTCACCTTGCGGGCAGCAGAATGGAGGGTGACCACCATTCAACTTACTTTTTGCTTTGTATATTTTGTAAATATTTATTTTTTCTTATTCCATGTTATTATATTCCACAATTTACTTATTTCTCATTCATACTTTTACTGTATTTTTATGATATTTTGTATTTTCTATTTTTTCTCTTTTCTATTACTATTTTCCCTGTGAGTACATTGAGCTCAACTGTAACTACCAACCAGAGGAGAGGATTTTCCCCTCGCCCTCACTGCTTCCCTTTTTCCTTACTTCTCATTGGTCTAATTCAGTTGAAGGAGTAAAAACGGCTTCGCCGTTGCAAACTCCGGAAATCTTTGATGATTCTGATTCTGCGGATGAAAGAAAAAAATATAGCCTCAAAATTATCAGCAAAAATTCCCCTAGATAATATTTTAGATGAAATAAGAAATTCTATAACAGATGCTGGTCTTGAAAGGGTTCATTTACTATAAAAAAGATCTACATAATATTGAAAAGTGTTTCAATCTGTCTTTTGATTCTGTGAAGCATGAAAATGATGGGGTCAGTGATGACTCATAGAATGATGGGGTCAGAGATATGTGGGTACGTGAAATGCCAAACTCGGAAAACGCATGCATTTTATTTTATAAAACCCAAGGAGACACACTTGTACACAATATTCATTTCTAAAAGAAAATGATTTTGTTTTGATTCTTATGACAGAAGCACAAGGAGAGATACTGAAAAAATTTAGTTCCTACTGCATATGTATAGTTGGCACACATGTGGTAAATGGATATGTATTTGAGCTTATAACCTTATTAACAATTGATGATTTGAGCCAAGGATTCCCATGTGCTTTTTTATAAACATAAATACATTCCATACACTAACAGAGGCAGCAATAAATTACTTAAAGAAGACGCGGACACCATAGAATTTTCAAATTAATTTGAAACATGTTATTTACAAAATACTTCCAGGTGGGCATACTATTATAGATTTCCCAGTGGTATTAATACAAACATGCAAATAGGACGAATGCACCGAACACTAAAGTATATTTATCTTCATGGGACAAATATAAAAAGATTAGACAAAGCTATTCATGGCATTATGAGATTCGTATGAGATAAAATGATTGATCGTTTAACAATAGCAAATAAAGGTAAATTGACCAGTAAGACACGAGATTTAAGAATCAGACATAAAACAAGTGAAACACTATCTTGACAAATACTTGCGAATGAGAATGGGTGGTCTGTTTTATCAATATGTAATACAGAAGTATACAACATGAATGAAAATAATAAAACTTGTACTTATCTCATACAATGCACAGAATGTAATATATGCTTTAACAAATATCTATGTAGTTGCATTAATCCTTCAATTAGATGGAATATGTGCAAACATACATTATTTACATCAGCATATTAAAAATACTAATGAAACTGCTGCAGTATATAATGAATCTCCTCTAATTATAAATGATGATGAAAAGGAATTTATTTTAAATGAAGTAGCCCCAAAAAATCACAGACTTTGTCTGTTGAACACAGAAAAAATTAAATAAAGCAAAAGTTTTTAGAATTAATTGATTCAGTAAAATAAGACAAACAGTGCGATGTGTTACATAGAATTTGAAAATCAACACCACCACAACTAGATGCTGCCGATATGCTAAGTGCATCCCAAATACCATTTTCCAACAATTAATAAAGATATTCTGTCAAATAAAAATATAACACCCCAAAGATACTCAGTTGCAAAAAGAAAAGAAAACTAACCGAAACTTCTGCAACAACTTCTCAGAATGAAGACAATACACACAATTTTTAATATTATAATAGATCATAAAAATTCCACCCACAGTCCCAATGAATAATCTTAATGCAATAATTTTAATGTACAAAAACATTTAATCTTATTCAATATTAGTTATTCATCTTATCAAGTTAAAAATTCTTAATAAGAAATTTATAAAAACAAGCATGAGAATATAAAATATATTTAAAAAAGCTCAATAAATTAAGAGTAAAAGTGACTTTTAGTAAAAATAACTTATTTTAATTAATTAGTAAAAGCATTTTCCAGTATTTAAAAATTTTTATCAAATGAAGAAATACATCTTTTTACTTGAAACTTCTGAGACTCATTTTATCATTAAAATTAAGAGACTAGAGTGATAAAAATCCCTTTTTTGTATTCATTTTTACAATTATTCCTTCCCTTTATATTTTAAGATCACATTTTTAAATGAATATTCTAAAGTGACTTGAATCTGTATTTCGGATGATTACTATTTTATTCGGGGCTTATGTTTTAGAAATTTACAAGAATATGAGAATTTTTTAAAGACAATCTTAAATTCTACACTATATACAATGAAAACATAAAACAAATAACATCCAAAAGAAAATTGTTTCTTTTAAACATAATTCGTACAGTCATGGCAAATTTTTTATGACAAAGCTGAATATGTTTTGCATCAAAATTTCACAACATCTGAGACTTCAAACAAGTTTTTCACTTTTACAGTAGACATATTTTAAAGCATTTTGTTTGTTTTTATTTAAAATGTTTACACACATGAATTAATTTATACAGCTATTTTTAAATCCATATCTACTGTGATTTGATAAATTAAAAGTTTAAATTCTTACAAATCCAGAAAAATCATGAAATGTATTAGATCTACTAACTTTATTTTTAAACAACATTCCTGTTTGATCTTATAAAGACTAACATTTTTACATATGAAAGAATATTTTTAAATATACATTGTTTTATAAATATTAAATTAGATAATTCAAGGTAAAGTGGATTATTTTTGTCATTAAAGTGTTCAGTGGGAACTGAAATATCTTTTGCATTGAAATTTCAATAAAAATAATTCAGAAGTTTAAATATGTATATGAATATGATATATATATGACACATGGAAAGAAGAAATAATTTGATATTTCATCAGGATCCCCAATTCATAACTTCATCAGTTGAACAGTGTAACCAGAAATTATATTTATTATATTGTTACCAATGGAACTGTATAAATGTACGTTCTAATAAAATATTTGGAGACATTTGCCCTAAACTGGAAATAATATTTCTAATGTCTTAACACATAACAGTATCCTTATTTGTTGATGAAAAATTATTTTAGATTACACGAAAAAGACATTAAATTTGCTTCCTGTAAAAAAAGTGGAATCATTTATTTTTATTACAGTAAAAATGTTAACAAGAGCTGATTCATAAATTTTAGATTTATATCTGTACTATCTTACAATGAATTATAAAACATACTTCTAACAAATCTAAAGAAAATTTATGAAATATATTATTGACTAGTTTTAAAAATATAAATGTGATTTTCTAAAGAGCATTCATTTTATATAAAGGAATATATCATTTTTAAATATGCACTATGTTTTATAAATTAAAAATATTAAATAGAATAATTCACAATAAAGTGAGTTGTTTTAGTTGTTAAAAATATTCAATGGGAAGTGAAACATTTTTTTCATTGGAATTTCAATAAAAATATTTTAAAGTTTAAATAAGCTATGGATTTCATATGTAAAACATTCACTAAAATCTAAAATTGTCTGAACAAGGAGCTTTCAAGTAAAGTTACTCATATGCATGATACTTGCACTAAAATATCATTACCCTGGATATTTGCCAAATGATACTAATTTGCTCGTTGATTGGCAAATTATTGGTATTAGGACAAATGACTTTAAATTACATGAAAAAAATGCTGACACAAAAATTTTATATCTTTATCAGCTGATCAATCTTACTCTACCAAAACATCCTTTTCTATCAAGAAAAAATATTACTTGTTTCCACCATAATAACGATTGAGAGACAAAGTGATAAAATGGTAATTTTACTCAAAGTATTTTGGTTGAGGTATAAAATGTACACTTATAATATTATTTAAATCATTTATATTCAAATAAATTATTTATAGTCTTTACCTAAAAAAAAAGCAGTATCTTAGTTAAAATAGTCTTTTGAAAATATTGATAATTCGATGAGAAAAAAATCATAGAATGAAATAAAATGTAAGAATGAAATTAATTTTCTACTGAATTGCTTTAAGTTAAATAATGAAGAGGTTGAGATTAAATTTACCTTTTTATTCATTTTAAAAAACTTATTCTAAACATTTATAACTAATTCTGGCATACATTCCCAATATTAAAATTGCTGTACATGGAGTAAAAATGGAACCAAATATTTATTTTAAAATAAATATTAGACGCATTTGCATCTAAAAGTTACATATTTAGTAACTAAATGCAGCATTTTGCTTATAATTTTTAATCATAATTTAGCTTGGCAAATTGCCAATTTTGTGTTCATTTCTGATATTTTATAAGGATACTATTGTAATATAGTTAAATATTAGTTTTAAATTTACTCCCACCATTTAAATATGGAAATGAGTACATAATTTTTCGTTTTATTAAATAAAAAAATTATGTTTTTGATGAAAAAAAATCTTGAATTACCTTTTTAATATACAGGTAACCCTCCTATAACACGGTAGTTAGGTTCCTAGAAAATGCCGTGTTGTGTGAAATAGTATTGTATAAGACCCAGAACTAGTACAAAAAGGGGGGTTACGTTCCAAAAACTTATTAAAAACAAATATTTTTTTTTAATTCGACATAAACAACTTAATTTTTATTAAATAATAAATGTATATCCAACACAAAGTAAGAAAAAAATATTTTAATCTAACGTAACCCTAATTTAATGAATTTATTCGTCGTCACTGCTCAGTACAATCAACCGAGAACGTTTTTTGGGTGGAACGATATCGCCTTCACTTTCAGAACTTTTTTCTCTATTTAAAGTTTTTATATGTTTTCCCCTTTAAAAAAAATCTGTAATCAAACTTTGCTGACTAGTTCTTACTAGGTCATTATAAATTTCGCGGTATGGAGTTAAACAGTTTTGCAGCTCCCTTTTGAATTTTCGACTTCTTTCCGTGGAAGGGTCTGTTTTCAAGAAAAATGACTCGAGATGTTTTCATTTCTTTCAGCGACAAAGATATGATTTCGATACAGTGCTTGATTGAAAATTTCTTCCAAGCTTCCATTACGCTAATTGATTCCGAATCGGTTCTCAAAATCCACTGTAAGGATCTTCTTATATAATACGTTTTTAAGGTATAAATAATACCTAGAAAAGAAGTAAGGAGTGAACATGTTTCAGCCAACCGATAACAAGCTCTAACATTGGAACAAAACCGTGTTATAGGATGACGTGTTGTAGAAATTTTCCCGCAATTTACGAATCGTGTTATAGCGAAACCGTGTTATAAGATACCGTGTTATAGGAGGGTTACCTGTATTAGATATAAATTTCATCATGTAAATTTAAACATTTTTCTAACAGTTATGAAGCATACACTAATTAGAATACTAAACTATTCCTTTTTATGTAATAAATGGATCGTTTGGTGAAATGCACAGCAAAAGGTTTAATATTGAAATAGCTTTAAAAAAGAGACTCGCCAAATCAGTCTCATAATTTATTTCAAAAATCACCATTCTATTATAATTAATACATTCAATTGCAATCATACCAATAATAAGTAGAAAAAATATAAGAAATCTCTTATTGATCAGTAAAAGTTATCAATTACATTTGAATATCTCTTAAATATATATTTATCAATGATTTAAAATTTTCCACTAAGTTAATAATTTACTAAAACACAGATGCAGTTCTCCAATGCAATGAGACAACGATACCCGTCTACGACCAAAACCGAAAATAACAGAAAAAAGTGACAAAAACAATCCCTTTCTGCATGCCAAATTCCTCGACAGTAACAAGCTGCGCAGATGACCTTGGAGGAAACTAGTATCTGAAGGGCTGGACGCTTAGTAACACGAAGAATTCTGAAGATATACTAGTAAAGACACCAACACCTCAGTCCACGAACCGAGTTTGGTGTCTATAATAAACTTCTGTAAATGCCTCAAGCCAACTCACATTTTATTTAATAGTTTTCTAATATTAAGTAATATATTAAAAAATCTGGTAACTTATTCCAAATGTAATTCTTTTAATTTTATTACGATGAAATTATCTCTATCAAAGTTAAATCTAAGATCTTTGAAAAATTAAAATGATAAGAATTTTCACATAACTTTTTGATAAAAAAAGAGGATAAACAATGTTTGAAGAAAACATTTTTTCATCTTTTGTGGACCCAAGATTAAAAGTCAATCCAAAAGAAGAAATCAATATTAATCCTTAAAAATAAAATTTAAATCGTCCTTGCATATTTAAACTACAACATAAAGTGGATGTTTTGTCTTGTCTTTTTCATTTTTATTTTTTCTTTTGTTCTCGTTCCAATATGGTCAATTTTGGAAGCAATGTTGTTCAATATTTGTAAATTTGAAAACTTGTTACTTGGAACTGCAGGCAATTTTCAAAATTTTGAAACCTGTAGAAACAGAAAAATAATATTTAGAAATACTTCTTTATTACAAATAAAAATAATGAATGAATTTTTTTTCTTATCATCGACCACAATCAGACATTCAAGGGTGAGCTTTGTCAGGTTTGACTCCGCTTGAAAATTGTGATTTGAGAGCAAGCAGCAAAATTGTCGACAAATCGGATTGACGCCGCCGCCTCAGAACGATGTGATGCTGAAGAGTTTTTATTTGAAGTCATGAATATTTTAAACTAATGAGAATTGCATTAAAGGCGTTTAATCATGATCTACACTGGGCGCGTATTACTCTCTTTCAATGTGATAGTCGTTTGAGGCTCCAATATATTCGTAGATCGTTATTTCGCGCAGTGACAAGATAATCAATATTTCGTATTCTGCTGATGGCCGAGCGCATGCTCTTCTTATCCTTACAAGTTATCAACAGGTGCTTCCTCGTTGATTTCCATTGACATGTAAGAATGGCAACGTAAATTATTTTGCTTTTATTATAAGAAATTATTAATCAGATAAATTCAAGATTTCGGCTGATTTACACAGGAATAGAGAACTACTTTCTTCTCCTAATGAAGCTTTTATTGATTATTTTAGGTTAAACGAACATTTAGTTGTTGAACTTCGTACCGAATTATCTTCCCTGCACCATTTACGAAGTACAAACCATCCGCATTATCAGTTGTTGTTAAAATAATGGGTAAATTTTTTCAATTTATCATAGAAAACTAAAATAAATGTGATATATCTCTACAGCACAATAATATCTTTTTAAAAGTATTATTAATTGAAATTTTTCACTATAATCTTTATTCCTTTTTTAATACTATGTTTAACAATTAAATGTAATTGGTAACGTTTCATAATTCTATAAATAATCTTAACTAACATAATTTAATAGAATAATAACAGAAACAAAAAAGGAATTTTTCTCATTTCACAAAATAAAGAAAATCCTTTATTAACAAAACATAAATGATTTTAAGTTTTGGTTTTCAATTTTAGGTTAATAAGTAGGAAAATTTTTACATTAAACATATTTAATATAAATTACGTTTTAACATTTCAGCATTTAATAATCACAAAGTTAAGCTTTTTAAAATCAAATAATGAAAAATGTTCCACCAAATATAATGTATTTAAAATTGAATTTTCAAGCGTTTTCTTGCCAAATACGCAAAAATAATGATGCTTTGTAAAACGCCCAATTAATCTAATCAACAATTCCAAATGAGAGAACAATTTTAGAGAGCATTATGTATCTGAAAGTAATCAAATGTTTTGCGATATCCAAATATAGATGTAATTCATCGACAGTTAAATACAGAGCTTTTTGTAAAATAAATGTCTGAGTGAATATTAAAACACAGAATATGGGGAGTAAATATTTACTTTTTTATCATTTGTATTTATAAAGCTTTCAACTACACTTAGAAAAATCTGTCACTTGGAAAATTATTAGCTGAAAAATCGATCATGAAAGTTAGGAAGAGTATAAATATTTCAAACTTACTGTTTATATAGTCTCTAATTTATGGAAATATATTTGAGAAGATTGAACTGTTGTAAGAAGTCAGGAATCATAAGCAAATGACAGCTACATCTGAAGATCAGTATGCGAAAATAATTGCTCCTCCTACTAAGAGTTTAATGCAGCACTTGGAGCTGCCACAGATGTTTTTACATCATTTAAAATGATGGACAGAAAAATTTTTGTTATAAGTACTTATATCAGAATTTAGTACACCAGAGTAAACAATTTAAGGCCAGTAAAAATTTTTGAGAAAATGTAAAATGAAATAAGAGAGATTCAAATATTATTTATTATTAAAGTTCATTGATAAGAAATAAATGTTACAATTTGTTAGTACATAATTATGAGATACATGTGATTATTTAAAAAATCAGTATATCTGCCAAAGTAAAAACTGTAAGGTTACCAGTTACTTTTAAAAATGAATGCAATATAAATTTTAATTACCTTTGCAATTAGTGGCCTAACTCTGTGAGTATCATAGTCCCCATACACACAGATCGATCTAAAATTTATCTTTGTGCAGATGGCGCAGGGTGAGAAATTAAATGATCGTGAAAGAGCATGGGTCAAAGCTTTGTCTTCAACAGGAATGCGTAGTTGTGCTGTTGCAATAAATATAAAAAAATCGAAGACTGCAATCGACAATTTTAAAACTGAAAGACAATAATACTGGGGGAATATCTAAAGCTTTATCCTCGCGAGATGGAAGATGAGTTTGGAAACTTGCATCTACTGGAAAGTACTCAACCGTGAAACTGATTCCGACGACAGGTTTAAAAGTTTGTCAAAAAACGATTTAAAACATAATTAGAAGGTCTGGAAGGTACTTAAATACAGCAAAATTGACTACTGAATCAGTTACTGCAGAGACACAAAATATAGCGTTAAACTTTGGCCAGAAAGTCATGGCCTGGGAAACCAATGGATAGAAATTATATTTTCTGACGAAAAAAATGGAATTTGGATGAACCAGATGGCTGGAATTTCTACTGGCATGATATAAGAAATGAAAAAGAATTATTCTCGGAGCACCAAGTATGTGGAGAATCTATCATGACTTTGTTATGTTTTGCTTACAATGGTGTGGGCTCAATTACATTCGTTTCAGGTAGAATGAATTCTGAAGGATACCAAAATGTCCTAACAAATCATCTTTTGCCAAATCCTTAATGTCTTGCTAAGGAAAATTAGAAATATATCAGCAAGCCAATGCATCGATCTATTAAAGTAACAACACAAAAAATTGGTTCCAAGTCAACAATGTGAAACTGAAATGGCAGCTAGATCACCTGACCACAACCCAATCGAGAACCTTTGGGGTGACTTAGCAAGAAGAGTTTACGCAAATGGGAGACATTTTACATCAACAACAGAGCTGAAATCTACTATCAAAGATGAATGGTATAAATTCGACCCCTACTTTGTCAAAAACTCGTTTCATCCATGAAAACAAGAATATTTGAATTAATTCGAAGAAATGGCACCTACACAACCTTCTAAGGATTTAAAATTTTTTTCTTATATGTTATTTTCACCCACCCTTTGTCAAAAACTCGTTTCATCCATGAAAACAAGAATATTTGAATTAATTCGAAGAAATGGCACCTACACAACCTTCTAAGGATTTTAAATTTTTTTCTTATATGTTATTTTCAACCACCCTTTGTCAAAAACTCGTTTCATCCATGAAAACAAGAATATTTGAAATAATTCGAAGAAATGGCACCTACACAACCTTAAAAGGATTTCAAATTTTTTTCTTATATGTTATTTTCTATGTGATGGCCTTAAAGTTTTCACTCAGGCTCATATATTCATCTGTGTGTTCTGTAATATTCTATAATTATGAAATATTTGCAAATTAATTTTTCTACTCTTTTTACTTTTATTTAAGCTTAATTATCATTCAAACGGTATTTTAATTCCTCAGTTTAAATGTTTCCATTTTCTCAAAAATGTCTTCTGGCTTTAAAGTTTTAACTCAGACTGTAACAGTTCATGTATATGAAATGATTTCACAAACGATTTAGTCTATACAATTATCATAATTCAAAAAATTATCTCAAAAGATATATTTTAAAACTTATTATATATATAGGCTGCATGTACAAATATAAAATTCAGTTTTAGAAATGCAAAATTTTTCGACGTAATAGAGATTATGAAAGTCAGAACTCTTAAAATATTATATAATAACCTGTATTCTTTAAGATTTTCATAAAATTTGATGTTTTCATTATTTCTACTTTCCATTATATCACTTTAAAATAATTTTTTTTAAAAATCAATTTCAACATGAGAAATTTAACTGAAATGAAAAAATATTGTGAAATCTTATCAAATTTTTTGAAAGCATTGCAGATTAATCCACATAAATCTTTGTAGTGTTGGCATTTTTTGTTTCATTGAAGTAATATCTTCATCATATGAGTTCCACAAAATCCTGTTAAAACTTGAATGACATAAATGTATTCACATTGAAAAAACGGAATTCTAAAACATAAATCGAGATAATTAAATAAACTCATTTCTAAAATAATTAATTATGCATATTTCATTTAAAACAGAAATTTTGGTGTTTACTTTTACACACATTCCACAAAAAAAAAAAAAAAAAAAAAAAAACCTGTACAAAATAAATTTTACTTGGTTGAAACTCAAAGAATTAACCATCCTAAATACTGCGCTGCATTAAAAAAGCACAACATCAATTTATTCATATATATAGGTAACTTCGTAGATAACTGGTGACCACATCCAAAATAAACCCGACTAGTGTCTCAAGTTAGAGCCCTGATCGTCGGCTCCAGAAGACTTTGACTATAATTCCTGACCTGAGGATGAAATAATGGAATAAATTTAAGTGAATACCAAGTTTACCTTATTGAAAATGTTTTCACTCATTTTTTTAACTTACCTTTCTAAACCTGATCAAATTTGTCTCGTATAAAATACTAAACCTTTAGTACGTGTAACTGAGAAATTTTATTAAATTCTGTATTATTTATAAATTTCTTCATTTATATAAAAACTAAAATCTTATTGTTTCACATAAATGCGTTACACTTTGAATCAAATTAGAGATATTTATTGTATTGCCAGTTTACGATTTATCTTAGTAAGCTTTTTAATTTAAATGATTGAAAGTCTACACTCTAAATAAAAAAAATAATTTAATTCTGCAGTTTTTTTAATTGAAGCTTGTTAAAACAACTCCAGTATGCATAAGATAAATAAATAAATATAATAAAATAAATTTATAAATAAATAAAACGAAGTAAAATGAATAAATAAATAACTATAAGAAAATAAATATATAAATAAATAATATTTAGTTATACACATGGCAAAAATTTTAATTAAATTTAAAAAATCAACTTCAACTAATAAATTTATAAGTCAGCCAAAAATAAAATATAGTTTTGTGTCATTTGGTCATGATAAATAGAAAAACATTAAAATAAGAAACTACATGAAATAAAATGAACTTACAATGAAACCAGGCATTTGTCATATAGGCATAGTAAAGTGATAATTTATAAATATTTTGTTTGGTTTATTTAGTGAAAAAAAATTTATTTTCATCTTTAATTTTTTACACATGGATTTTCATCCCCATTTATGTTTATAATATCTTTATTAAAACACAGAAATCGGAAGGAAATGTCATGCTGAGTGTTTTCAAAGCTTTTATGCATATGAGTACGGAAATTTAAAAATTATTTATAAAATTTCCCTTTTTTAAAAATGAAAAAACTTTTTTTTTCAAATAAATCAGTTGTACTCCTACACTGTGAACTATAGATGTTCAATATTTACAGATTGTGATTTATCTTATAAGATAAATAAGAAATTTAATTTATATTTAGAATTTTTAATTTAAAAAATAGACAATGTACACACTAACTAACACAATTTCTTAATTGTACGGGTTTTTTTATTTGAAATTTATGTTACATTATGAAAGCTTATTAAAACAATTCACGAGTGCAAAAAAACTTTTAAACAATTTTTAATTTGAATTGACAAAAATTTTAATTTTGCGTTTGGAAAGAAAAAACTTGAGATATTAATTTATAATTAAATTATGATAAAAGGTGCCAAAAATAATTTAGTTAGTAAAATTTATTTTACTATAGCAATTTATTCCCATGTGTGAATGTTTATCTTTATTAAAACACAGAAAAAATAAGAAAATGTGAGAATTGCAGTCCATTCTTCGGGCATTATCCCGTCTAACACATCTGTGAAAAAATAAATGTCGTTAATGTGTTGCGATTTATCACCATATAAAATACAAATATAGTTTTTACCTACATATGTGTTATATGGTGTTAAGATATAAGTAAACTATTCTAATTTTATTTCATATTTCGAAAAATAATTATTAAAATTTACAAAATTCTGCCACTTATTTTTAAGGAGAAAAAGTTCGACCTCCCGGTTGACGCTTTTAAATAAGTATCCTTTCTATTTGTATCATAATCTCTTTCTCATTGGAACAAGAAATTACTGGAAAGCAAATAAGCAAATCGAAGACCAATAGCACTGCCAAAACAAAGTCTGCACGTTTTATACCGCTATGTTATTGAAACTACTTTCTTCAAGTGTGCATGCGTTAGAATTCCCTTCTGGAGCCAACGTTAGGGGCTCTATCTTGAAACACCAGAGTAATAACTTGTAGACTATTTTCGGAAGTGTGTATGGTAGGGGAACATATAACATTGACCAAAATTATGTAGACCACACCCTCATTCGAGAAGGTGATCCTTAGCATGAGAAACTCTTCATTTTCTTATCTTCAAATTTTTCTACCATCTCATTTTCCATAATATGAGGACGTATGGAAAAATGTCCAAAAGAAACTAAGCTAATTCATTTACAGAATTATTTATTCCTACCAATAGTAATATTTCGCAGTTAGAGATTTTAGTGCTATTCATAATAACTCATTTAATAAATTCAAATTATCATTTTTATTTTTTTTATCCATAAAATTTCTTTAAAGTTTAATAAGAGCTCATGAATGCATTGCCGTGTTGTTTTTTCTAATCCTACATGATCTAGTAATAGCTTGATTTGATCCATGTATTCTAACAAAGATAATCACACGAAGTGGATATTAGGTCCTATAAACTTAGGTCCAGGTAATCTAGGACATGCTTCGAAGAACTGGTTTTCGATTATACTTTTTGTAGACTAGAAAATTTTGCTGTTGGAGATAAAAGTTAATCCGTTAAGATGACCAATGTTCAGTCTCGAAATTCCTGTGATAGCAGCCATTTCAAGACAAGGCAGTGGTTAAGCGAGTAGCATAAGCATATGCTAGCGAGTAAGCAATTTTAGTCTGTATTTGACATTCCATATAGAAGAAATTTCGAAAAAGGTGGGTGAGTCGGAAACAGTAAGTTTCTCTGTGAAGTCTCTTTTGGTTAATATGTCAGCAATTTCATTGATATAAAAGGGTATCCATTGAACGTAAACAGGTCATTTTTTGGACATGCATTTCAGGTTTACGAGCATCTGTAAACTCACTTAGACTCTGACTGGAGACCAATTTTATAGGTTGATTTTACCATAGCAATTTATTCCCATGTGTGAATGTTTATCTTTATTAAAACACAGAAAAAATAAGAAAATGAGAAAATTGCAGTCCATTCTTCGGTGCTTACGCATTATCTCGTCTAACATATCTGTGAAAAAATAAATGTCCTTAATGTTGCGATTTATCACCATATAAAATACCAATAAAGTTTTTACCTACATATGTGATATATGGTGTTAAGATATAACGGATATTATTCTACTTTTCCTTCATATTTCGAAAAATAATTATTAAAATTTTACAAAATTCTGCCACTTATTTTCAAGGTGAAAAATATCGACCTCCCGGTTGACCTTTTTAATACATAAATTCCCTTTCTTTTATTAATCATAATCTATTTTTCAATGGCACAAGAAATTATAGGAAAGTAAATAAGCAAATCAAAGACCATAGCATTGCCAAAACTACGTCTGAACAATATTCACGTTTTAAAGCACCATATTATTGAAACTTTCTCCAAGTGCGCATGCGTTAGAATTTGCCATTTGGAGCCGACCTTAGGGGCTCGATCTTGAAACACTAGTGTACAAAATAATATCTTATTTCGAATGTTGCGTTTCGCAATAATTTTGTGATGTATTACTGATTAAATTTAAATAGACCACACCCTCATTCAGAGTATGTGATCTTTGGCGTATGAGTTAAGGAATTTATACTCAGACATGCCATTAGCACGAACTATGTGTTTTATATTTAAATAAATTTATTTAAGAAATTGGTAGCTGATTCTAACTACAGATGTTAATTTTAAAATTTTGCAATGTTACAATCTTAACGCACAGTGTGTAAAGCTGATAACTTCTATCGATTGTGGGCGTAACAAAAACACCTGCGAGATATTATAATAAGCAACGAAACTCATCACTCAACGAAGCTGATTTTTGGCTTCAACTTAAAAAATAAATGGAATGAACCTTAACAAGGAATTATGTTTAATATTATAATTTAAATTATTAAATACAATGGTATCTCAAACAAAATGGAATTGTAAAGAATGAGAAAATAATAAACTTAAAGAGCCTTATGTATCTGAAAGTAATAAAATGTTTTGCGATATCCAAATATAGCATATTATTCACCTACAGTTAAATAAACAGCTGTTCACAAAATAAATGTCTGAGTGAAATTTTGCAACACAGAATATGACTTTGGGCAAGTAAATATTCACTTTTTTATCATTTGTGTTTATTATAGCTTTCAACTACATTTAGAAAAATCTGTAACTTGGAAAAAATTATTAGCTGAAAAATCAATCATTATAGCCAAGAAGAGTGTAAATATTTCAAACTAACTATTTAAATAGTCTGTAATTTATGGAAATATTCTTAAGAATGAACTGTTGTAAGAATTTAGGAATCATATGCAAATGATTGTGGGTGAAAATTTGAAAAAAAAAGAAAGAAATTGGTGGGCCAAGATAAATTGTTTCAAAAATTTTAAAAACAATATACAAGTGTTAGAATTTAAGTATATTAATGAGATGAGGGAAACTGCGATTTCTCTTGTAAAAGCCCCTCATATTGGGGTTCTAAATGGATGTCTAAGGAACGCAGCTAAATGCTTATCTGTCAGTCGACTTCAGAAATGATCAATTTTATGGCTTATAATTGAAAACACTTGTTCACATATATAAGATGAAACAAACATAGCACTGATTTTCTTGGGCGTGTGTGTGATACTAAATTTTGGAACTTACTTTCGATAATGATTGTAAAACTCTAATTTAAAAATACTTAGAAACAGCTGTTTGATATGATTGCTAGATTCCACTCAATTAATTCTAACTACAAATCTAACCTCATTGCTTCCAAGTTTATTTTAAAAGATATGGTAAAAAGTATCCAATTCAGTTTGAATGACACTTAAATAGTAAAATCTGTTTTTGAACTCAAAATGCAGTTTTTCAAGCCCCCTTCATAATTCTTAAGTTTCTCTTTATTTACTGATGGTATTGAGTTTAACCTTGGGAAATGAGACTAGTCGTTCTTATCTACTGCCCGGCAAACAGATTAAATTTTAGTTTACAAGCTTTGTGATGGGCCCAAATATCATTGATATATTGATTATTCCCTTTCATCTTGACATTCAAGTTCTTTATATGACGAAGAAGATGTGTGAAAAATACGCGAAGTCCAAAAGCCCTTCTGTATCTTCTAAAATTTTACACTCGGCAGATCACTGCTTCTCATGTCAGGTTTCAGCTACCAAACTCGCTCTAAAACACATCCTGTACGAAGCTACCTTACTTTCGTATAATACAGTACAGCAGAGTATTCAAATTGCACGGACTGAAGAAAATATCGAAATTGCCAGTGAGTAAGCCCACGAGATCGAATAATGTTTACAAGCATCACGACTGCATCAATAACGGGTTTCATATTTTATGCACATTTACACAGAACATATTGAGGTATAACACAATGTAAAGAAAACAACATTGTTTCAGGGATAGTTTTGATAAAAGAGTTCAGGAAATCCAGAATTTTTTCCTGTCAAATTTGGTGCTCCAATGGCTCTAATATTACATATATTTGTTATAGGTTCTCTCAAATTTAAAAGCCCTTCCAGAAATTCACAAAAATATAAAATCCATTGTAACTCCCTTTATAGAACGCATGCACGCCAGTTCCTCGGTGATTTTTAAATTATCATTAACACCTCTTATAAACAATATTAATTGAGCAGTATCATTTATATCAATGCTTTCATCCATAGCATAGAGCAAAATTTAAACTGGCCAATCTTTTACTTTAATTGTGATGTCAAATTTTTATTGATGACTTTTATTCTAGAAGGCACCGATTTTCGACAAAACCTCTCAGCCTCAAAATTATATTTTTTGTCTGAACATAAAACATCGCAAACCTCGAGCAAGCATTGATTAATGAAATCCCCATCACGGAGGGCTTTATAATTTTTAGTTATATTATATGCTACAATGTAGGTTGCATTTGTAGCTGCTTCTTGGATAGTGTTTACCTTTTCAAAACTTTTTTGTCGGCATGATAAATTTTTAGAAAGACTTTCTACATTTAGTTTTCTTTCATATTCTGACATTGCTTCGTATTTAGAATTCTCATACTTGGATGAAAATGAAGTGAAATGTTATATTCCTTAAAAACTGCTGCATCGTTGCAGATCAGACACACTGGTTTATCTTTAACAACTGCAAAAATACATTTCCAGGATCATTCATCATTAAAAGCACGGCACTCTGAATCAACTTCACGTTTTTTGGTAGTCATTTTGGGGTTGAGATATTTTATGAACAAACGAACAAGCACTAGCTACGCTGTACTTCTTATACTTTCACGACTATTTACAGTGATACTATATGTCTGCTCTCTTTTTCATATTCAGTCAATAATATTAAAACTCGCACCAAAATTCGCATTTTACCCTGGCTGGAGCTTTAAATGCGCAGTCTGCTACATGTGAGGTCTAATTAATCTATACTGGATTCCCATGTATCTGTTCCCCAAGAAAGAGATAATGATTGTTTATGCCAGGTTATAGCTATAACTAATAAATAATTTTCGCTTTTAACACTTTCACGATAACTGTAGCCAGCACTTGGTATTTCCGTCGATTTATGTTTTCAAAACGAAAACAAAGAATATAAAAAAAAAGATCATCAGCCCTCTGAAAAAAGAAAGAAAACAAAAAAATATGTAAACAAAGTAGAAAAGGAGATGGGTATATAATACATAAATCAAATTTTCTTTCATTTCTGATTGACCGGCAGTTTAAAATCCTATCAGCGGGCCGTAGTTTGCCTATCCCTGCTTTAAGGTATAACCAAGAAAGTCATTGCCCATATAAAAACAAATTGTGTTGTGAGTATACATTTCTAGAAAGTTAACATAACATTCATTTTGAGTAATTCTTTTTTTCATAAATAATTTGAGCGCTTTTTTATTACGAAATTTGCTGCCTAATACAAGAATTGCGCTACTTATGGAATGTTCTTATTCTTTTGGTATTAATTTGACATAATGTTATTCATCAATCCAGTAAAATTTGTAAAGTTACATCTCGATGTTTGTGGGAGATCAACGAGATAACGTATGTGAAGGTTATTTCAAACAGATATAAGAGTAGTAGTACATTGGACACAATTAATTTTCCGTGTGCTAAAATTTTATTTTCTATGTGATCTTTTTGAATTGCATAATATTTACAATTTACCCAAGAGATCACGAAGAAAATACGATTTGATATCGCATTTATGTTACAGTTTCATATTCTATCGCCTCATAAATGCATGATTGATTTTTTAAATTTTGTTTCGAAATGTTTCTTAATTTTTCAGTGCATTTATGGTATTGTAACTTTAACCTGTAAAGTTTTTTGTTCTCTGGATTTTTCTGTATATTGATAAAAACTAAATCTTTCGAATTCTTTATTGGATGTTTCTCTGCCACTCAGGTATTTAGATCACATTGAAGTGATTTTACACTCTTTTTAATGAACTGCCTTTTATGACTTTATTACTATATGAAGTTTCTTTTATAAGATTTCATTATGTATACTATTTAAATTATATGTATTTATTTCTACAATTTTGTTATTGTGTTACTCATTTTTTTCATTTTTGTTTTATATTTTCTGAGATATCAGAACAATATTATTCTTTCCTGCTGGGAAAAAAGCGTTTCTTTTACTTCCCTCATCTTAATGTTAGTTTAAGTGTTGTTGAGGAGATTGGGCAGTATTATCTGTTGAATGTAATTCCCTTACCATTGTATTTATTGAGTATATCACATCAAGAATCATCGTTTCCCCAAGCTGGAATTTGTAATAAACATTGTTCAGCAGAATTTACTTCATCTTGCAGACGTTCTAATTGATCTACCAGAGTGTTTACATTCTCTCGAAGGGATGGGCATGTTTTCATTCTGCCACTCTTTGAAGGAATAATTTTCCCAGTGGAAATAATCTGTAATATACAGTATTCACTTTTTACATTAATATTTAGGTAGATTTTTGTATATTTGTTTATTATATTTACTGAAACCTTTTTTAAAAAATAGTTAGTGTTGCATTTTTCTAAAGTAAGCGATATTAATTCAAAGTAAATTTAAAAGACTTTCCAGTTAAAAATTTGAAAAAATCAGAAAATTACATTTCACAATTTCTGGAAATCTTTTTTTTAATTTGAAAGTTTCAAAAGTTTGTATACTTTCAGATGATTAATAATATTGTGCTGGATATTTTTCTTTTCATTTGTGAATAATGAACTCAGAAGAGATTGCATTTCAGAAGCATGATCGACAAATCGGTGGTAGAAGTTGAACATCGCTAAAAATCTATGCAGTCCTGAAACTGTTTACCGTCGTGGAAAATCTGTATTTGCGAACTCTTCAGTAGTTGACGGAGCAATTCCATCTGCGGTTACTTCTAAACCAAAAAATGTCAAATTTGATTTTCCAAAAACTCAATTCTCCGTACTTAAAGCAATTCCATATTCATCAAATCGTTTAAAAATTATATTTAAGTGAATTTATTGATCTTCCAGTTTTCTAGAAGCAATCAAAATATCGTCGAAGTATACAAAAGAAAAGTTTAATCCTCTTAGAACCATGTATAAGAAGCGTTGGAAAGTTTGTTCTGTCTTGCAGAGTTGAACATCATTTTTATGAATTCCAATAAATCGAACGGTATTATAACGGTTATTTTATTTTAATGTGGGATTAGGCAACAGGAATCTGGTGATAAGCTTTAACGAAATACAATTTGGTGTAAAATTGTGAGCCTATAGCCTATAAGTAAAGTGACGAATATGTGAAAAAGGATAACGGTAAGCAATTGTGATTGGGTTTAATCTCCTTTAATCAACACATATTTGAAGGGTACCGTTTCATTTGCTCACCATATGAATTGGACTTGTCCATGGGCTATTTGAAAGCTTACATAAGCTTATTTTTAACATATAATCAGATTCATTTTTAGCGACTAACCGGCTACATTATCTGGTGGCAGGCGTCTACTCTTTGCAAAATATGGTGAGCCTGTAATTTCAATGAGGTGCTTAATATCGTGATTTTGCGCGAAGAAATTAAAGTTATTAATACAAGTTTTTGAATACTTCTGCAAGAAATTGTGATAAATGGTATCCTCTGCAATAGTTGAGAAGTCCAAAGAGAAAATTGGAAAAGTGTCCCCTTTTATAATAAGGTAACTTAATCTATTATCATTTTTTATTTTTTTAAATCAACTAACAACTAAAGTGAGTGAAAAGTCAATTGCTAAAATTGATTGAAAAGCGTTAGCAACAAGAAAATTCCTGCAAATTCTAAAATCTAAAGCACAAATTGTCTGACTCAAAACAGAAGTTTTTGAGGCATTAGCCGCAAAAATTTCAATAATTTTTTTAGAAGCAAAATTTTTTTCCAATTAATGTGCTTTGGAGATGACTGAAATAGCAATACCGGGGTCGACTGGATATCATCGTTTTCAAGTAGGTCGTACATAAGTAAACGAGTTTGTTTATCACTGACATCTACAGTTAGTTTAACAAAGTTTTCTGAATTTTTAGCATAACTTAAAGGCGAATGGCATTGCCTAGTGTTAACGCTAAATTTTTAGTGATACCAGCAGTGAGATTTTGAAAGAAGATGATTTCTCGAAGTTGAATGAGAATTTGACCGTCGTTTCTTAAAATTACCTTATTTAGAAAATGCGACTGTAATAAATGTTGAATTGACTCTGAAAGCTTACTAATGTCATTCTTTTATTTCAAAAATGAGAGTTTTCATTTGTTAGAGTTACCTTGTTTATAGAGGAAGGGTTTTGAGTCATTTATAAAATTTTATCAGATTTTTTCAACCAAAATGCATAAATTAAATTCCTCTGTTTCAGTGCAAGCGGTAAGAATTTGCTAAAACAATACTGGCAAGCGCTGAAAGAACAATTATCTTAGGATTTTTACTCTTAGTGGATTGCAGGTAAAATCCGGCATAGAGCGTAATAAATGTGAAGATCTCTTCCCTTCAAGTTCAAAGACTTTTAGAAGTATTTTCACCGCAATTCAAGTTTATTCGCTTTTCAATAGTTTAGCATATTTTAGCAGCAGGAGACTTCCGATTAACGTGATATTAAGCTTAAATGTTTACATCCAACACTGAAACAACGCAGAGATATTTCATTTTATAAGTATTTATTCCACGCACTATTATATATAAATGCAATTATAACTGCATAAACCATACTTCCAGAGTAGCGAGCCAAAAGGAGGGTGTTGTTTTAAAGGCGACGCAAGCTACCCCAGTGGCTTCGATAGAAGTAGATGAGTTTTCAGTAATTTTCTATAAATGATTTCAGAGAATAAATAAAAGTATATAAACAAAAATAATAAAATTAATGTACACAAAACGGACAGTTCGTAGTGAGATATAATAAAATATAAAAAATTTATGTAAACATTTGAGCAAACTAAAATTTATTTCTACGATCCATAATGTACTATTTTAATATAAAAGCTTATAGACTTATGAAATGACAGTTCGAAGCCATTGAAGCTAATTTTCAAAATTCAACTCATCCGAGGTGCCAATTTTTAGTCTCTTAGGTTAGTGAAACTTAAGATAGCAAACGAAACATGTCAAATCTTAATTAATTTTATTAACATTTAGAACAGAGTCTGGCCGGCGTGTGCTGATGGTTTACAGATATCGGTCTTGTAAATAAGTCAAATACACGTTTCATTTAACGTTAATTATTCAACAATCATTGTTGCCGCAAAAATGTTATAACACAAGAAAATACAAAATGAAATTTATCATGACAGATTAGCGTCTTGCCGGCGCATCACACGTTGTAGTTACTGAAAACAAAACTTAGCTCAGCCTCATTCGTCTCTGCTTAGGCAACAGCTTTTTATCAAGCTTTTCAGCATATGAATACAAGTGATATTTTTAAGTATTGTGTGTACACTGACAAATTGAGTGTTTTGGAAGATTTGCGGAAGAGCAATTCTGAATGTCATCTCGTTGAGTTTAGAAATTTCCGAGCATTAGATTTCCATCCTGATAATAGATATGAGATTATTTTCTGTTGAATTCCAAGTCACATGGATTTCGATGGCAATGAGAGGGCCGATGGGGATGCTAAATCTGCAACTAACCCATCTCAACCATCACTCCCCTTGTTTGATGTGAAAAAAGGTCTTAAAAAGCTAATTTATTCCCTTTGGAAAAAGAGTCATGAAACCTGCAAATCAATAAGAAATTGCATGTCATGTTTCCATATGTCACCTCATTAACACTTTTACCGGTACGATGTGCTGATGTGAGATTAATTGGCCTTTGTATCGCACATTCACGTTACAACCACAGACATTTGTTTTCGAATGAACTAAATCATTGGTATGAAACGTGTGATGTACCATATACTTTTTTCATATTTTATTTTCAAGTTCTTCTTTTAATCAATATTGTTTACTCAATTTTAATTGTGATATTTTAACTTCATGTGATTTGCTAGGGGAGCCACTCCAAAGAACCATATTTGCATTTTAAGAGAATTAGGATTCTTGCCGTTTATATGATTTATGTATTTGTTTTTGAATGATCGTAAATATATTGGTTTTTCCATTATATCATATGTATTTCGATTTTTTTCTGTTGTATACAAATGTTTATGAGTTGTTGTTGAGAAGAGTCTACCAGTATATTAAAGACTGGCTTTTAATGAAATTCTTCTTCGTTGTGCTTCTGCAAATCCGCAAAATGCAAATGAAAGTCTTCACTTTTTTTATATGGAAAAAATGCTTGAAAGATACATTTGTATCTAAAATGGGCTGGAATATGCATTAGCTCTAGCCATCAAATTTTGGAGTTTTCAACACAGCAAAACTGTATGTAGGAGTGCTGTCACCATCTGTTCACACTTAAAACTTGCAAACGAAAAAGATGCCACAAGACTTTCACAAAAAAAATCATATCATCAGATTTTGATAAATTACAACAAAAGTAAAAAAAATTGCGAATTATAAATTTATTATCTCAAGTTGTTTCTTTTTCATTTAATTGAAATTTGTGTCATGTTTAATCAAAATATATTTATTTATTTATTTTTTGCATGCATGATTTGTTTTAATAAGCTTCTACTAAAAAAACCGCAAAATTAAAATAATTTTTATTTTGTGTGTAGATTGTCCATCTCTTTTAAATTAAAAAACTGCTATGATAAATCGCAACTTCTTTACAAAATCACACTGATAAACGTCCCGTGGAACATTTCTTATGTTGGGAGTTTTTCTCTTTTGACATGCAGTGACCTCCCAGAATTGAAGTTTTCATCTTTTGAATATCAGGAGCATTACCTTTTATTGTTTTCTGATAAAAAATTTGGAGTTTTACAACAGTTTCTTCCTCTAAATTGCTTTGCTTTAGATCACCAAGGGTGACGCCTTTCACTCCTCATTCTTTTATAGTATGAAGAAATGCTTTTCCAAGTCTTTGAAACATGATTAAAATATTCTTCTTTAACAATCGGAATATCACGATATATTTTCTCTTCATTCAAGTGAATAAATGTTTTAAATTCACCATCACATACAATTGCAGTGAATAGCATATTATTTGAAAGAGAACGTTTCCAAATGCGTGATGCAACAATTATTTCCATGCTCCCAGATGATCCGCTGAAGTTTCCTTGGCTTTCTTTTAACATCTCATCCCGAAACAATTCCTTTTTTTTTTTTTTTTTTTGCTAAATTTCAGAAACATTTAGAAAATGCTTTTTTTTTATCCATGTTTGCCGAATTCAGTTTTTGAGAGAATGATTCCATATTTACATATTCTTTTCCAAAGGGCAAAGAAACTGTCACAATTTTATTATTCACATCGAATTTTCGTGAGTATGATACTCTTGGATTAGAAAAAGTTGAGCCAGAACTTTCTTTGCAAGATTTGCATGTTCTTTCTAGTTTCATTGAAAAACCATAATTTACCTGAGTGAATACATCTAAATTATAGACACTACAATTACTGTATTGCAAATTCCTTAGAAGACTGGAAAAGCAATTTTTTATTCATTACAACATACTCATTTCCAGTTGCGTGAGGAATATTATTTGTTGAACGGACAGATTCTGGAGCATCTATATCTATGCATTCTTATCAACTGTTTCCCTTAGTCCTCAGCAAATTTTGATTTTCTGTTATGACCTGATACAATTGCAGCAAAATTTCGCTTCGTTTGTCTGCCTTTAGGTTTTCTGTACCTTGAACTAATTGCATGCCTTTTGATTGAAATTAAATTGTTTGATTCAAGAAATTATGAAAAAGTAGTCCTGAAAAGAACTGCTTTACATGAAAGGCAAGGAGAAAATAGAAATCAAACAGTGAAATTCAGATAATAACTGTGAAAAATTAACAAGATTAGTGTTCCAGTACGAAATCCTTAAAATAACAAAAACTAAGTAATATTGATGTGGCAAAAATATAGCACATTCTAAAACAAGAATTCAGTAAATAATGATTTCAAAAATACTTATTTTGCATGTTATGAGATTATAGAAAATGGGCGTGGTCATTCGTTTACAACATAAATACCTTAAATTTTTACGCAATAATTATATATTATAAATTACGCAAATAAAACTTTTTCAAGTTTTATTTGCGTAAATCAAACAAATATTAGTCAAAATGTGATATTTAAATTTTATTATTTTCTAAAAATACTTATATTTCCCTGGAAATTAATTGTTATTCAAATACACTGTCCACGTACTACCTATTAGTTTTTGAACAAACGTGAAAAAGGGGCGTATACATTAATGGCATTATTAAAACAATGATAACTTTGTCTAATATTTACTGAAATATAAAATTCTTTGCTTGCAGATTCAGAGAATGATTCATATTTTTTATTAACTAAAAAAGAAAAATCAAAATTTTTTTGGTTTTGAACATTTTAATAGTCAACTATTCTAATAGCTTTGCGATACTCAATGACTATATAATATACTGTACATCTCATTTCCTTAAAAAAATCAGTTTTATCACCTGACGAACGCTTCTTTTCGCAACATTCAAAACTTCCAAGAAGATCATAGAGCAATTCCGATTATTTCGCAGAGGAGAATGACTCAAATTTACGATGGCCAAGTTAGCTTCTGCTAACTCTTAAAAATTTATCATGGTGCAAGACTCAATTAAAGTTATGGTCAACAGCAATTTTAAATACATCTTGATTTATTATAAGTACTGATAGCGTTTTTAAACTCCTGCTATTTTTTTCAGATTATAGTTAAGCTATCAAAATGTCAAAAATCGGCAAAGAAAGAAATATTATTCCTCTATATCCTCTATTAAAAGATTAATCTTACACTACATTATGTAAAAAGATATTTCCTTTCGTTAATATCAGACAAAGTTATTAGAGGTTTAATATATTTAATTTTCTCCTTCTCCACGGCTGCTATAAAAGTAGTATCAGGAATATCACAAAGAATATTTTTCATTAAATGAACACATTCTGAAACAATTACATCTGGAAAAGAAAATCTTTATCCAATTGTTACCTTAGTTATATTTCCTAAACTCAAGCTAGTTTCAACTATCCCTTTCTAGTGGATACCATTACAAGAAGATTTCATCCTTTTGAGTGGATACCTTTCGGCTTATTGTATTTTGAACTAATAGTGTTTCGTTCAGTGTCTGACGACATAAATTTATGATTAATGTTTGATTTTGAAATGATTCGATAATGATTTTAACAAAAACAATGACATTTATTTTAACAAACCGAGTGCTATTTATTACTCCCACGCTGGCTGAGAACGAGACCTTTCTCCCGCCGTGCGCATGAGTCTGGTAACAGTGAAAGTGTACAAGTGGCGTCACTCCATGCCACCTACCTTGAAAGCTTTGACAGCTTCAATGACAACATAAAGAATCTTAAACGAAAAACTGATTATTGGTTAAGTGATAATAAATTGAGTATACGTTCAGGAATTCCTTAAAAACTTCATGAACTTAAAGTCAATTTAAATTCTGCAAGACGTTTAGTATAGGAATGTCAACAATAGATAAGCAAAGGAAAGCTACACAAAGAAATTTAAGATCTGAATCTTAAAAATGGAGATTAAATGGCTCAAAAATAAGTGACTGACTGAATGACTCATGAAGACAGGCTCAAAATGGATGGCACGGTAAACTGCACAAAGTAAAATTACTATCCGAACTTTGTCATGATTTTGGACGAGCGGAGGACCAACTAGGTCCTCACCGGTAGTCCCAAACATCGATGACATTCTCACCTTGTCTAAATGATGAGGTGCGAATACAGAAGTAGAATGTTTTGACATAATTCCACACACAAATTAATCATTTGGATACGACTGATCGGACAAATTTACTCGATAACAATGCCCAAAATATCTCTCGTTAGAAGATAAGAAATGTTTGGACACCAGAATGCCTCAATGAGTCTTAAAAGAAGTTCTTGTTTGTCAAGTAATAAGATAGGGCCTCTAAAGTAGTCTCCTTTATCTGTAGAGAAAAGTTTTATCTTCACTTTGAAGAGGCTGTTATAAGGAAGGTAAACGGCAAAGTTCAGTGATAGGAAACAACGATTTTTACCAGAAGTCTCTTTCTAAATGAAACATTAAATTTCCCAAACAACTTATTTCATTTATTAAAAACTACCTCAGATCATAGAATCTTCCAGGTCAAATTCAATAATCACCTATCCACAGTTAAAACGATAGAGACTGGTGTTGATCAAGGATTGCTCCTCGGTGCACTTTTATTCAACATTTACATTAATGACTTCCCAAGGCACAACGACACCTTACTCTCACTATTTGCAGACGACACAGCCATCATGATCACACCTTGACACCATCCACACATACCTTACTACTCACATTAAAAAAATTGAAAACTGTTTAGTCTGAAGGAAAATCAAAATAAATACGGACAAATGCACTGTGGTTCTATTCTGAAGAAAAAGAAAAGAATGCCAAAAACTAAAAATTTTCGGAAACAAAATACAATGGTCCCTACAAACAATATATCTTGAAGTAATCCTAGATAATAGACTAACGTGGGGGCCACACATAAACGAAATAAAAACTAAAGTCAACAGTGCCACTAGAGCACTGTATCACCTTCTAGCGAAAAACACAACCTTATCTTTGAGTAATAAAATCCCAATTTACAAAATGTACATCAGGCCCATTATAACATACGCCTGCGAGATATGGGGTGGTGTTTGTGCGACTTCCATAAATAACTTCGAAAGGCAACAAAATAAAATCCGTAGGGTTATTTCAAAAGCGGAATATTACTTCAGGAATGCCCAAATTAGAAAGGACTTAGGTATATTAACCCTTAGCAACTTTATAAAACATATTGCATTTAAATTCTACAGAAAATTATATAGTATAGAAAACACGGATATGCAAAACATCCCAAACTATAACCCGTATACCTTAAATTCGTTTGTAGGCCAAGAGCAATACTTCGTCTAAAACCAACGACGGTTAACTTCTAGCAATCATATCTTATTTCATTAAATTGTTGTAACCTTTCTACTTTAACTCTATCAATATAGTGTAAAGAACTGTCAATACGCTTTTAAATTCTCCTACCCATTAATTGTTGGTAAACGAATGTTTGCTTGTAAACAAATTGCTACAAATTGCTGTTTTTGCTAAGACATTAATCAGTTACGACGATACATCAGCGGATGGCACCGCTTCTACCTACACCAATACTAAAGCGAATTTTCCTGCTTAAATAAAGTATCTTAGTTGAATATTTTTATAATAATAAGATTTAAAGGTGCAAAGTAAACAGATGAAATGATTTACCCATAACACTTTCATGCAAACCCAATGCAAACCCAATTCCATTGATCATATGTAATGTATCTGTAATTTTTTTTAAATATTTTATTAAGTATTTATGTTATTCTTATATTGCACACACTCGTTCTACTCAAGAATTGTAAAAATCTCTATGTATTTCTCTCTTAAATTGCAAGATCTTGCATAAACTTTCTTGAATGTTTCACTAACTCTCGGGAAGCTTAATGGAATTGGGTAATAGTGCTCCTGAAGCTATGTCATCACCATCTCTTAGGCAACTTCAACTTTCATCAGGTCCCAAAATTTTTAACTAGTACAGAGGCAAATGGCTTACAGTTAGAAACCTCACAGCAAAGTTTTGACCAGATCAACTTCCGTAAAATGATTGATTATCTTGAAAGAAATTAATTTAATAGGCAAGGTCTTTTAATATGAGTATAGTAATATTTCATAACAATAGTTTTCCTTCAAAGGGTTATATATGACTTGTGATATCAAATAATGTTACGTATGTGCATACAATATACTTACAATACAAATACAGTACAGTAATATGTTTTTCCAAAAACATTTTTAACAGAATTTGTATATGAAGTAACTTTAAAATCTATTTCATTCTATTATGTTCTCACCAAGGTTTATGTGCAAATTTAAAATTAAACTAGCACGTGCTAGAAATGTATGCTTTGCAATACATAAATTATAATGTATATTATTTTTATCGAATGTTTGAAAAAATTTTAACAAATACAATATGTGATCTTCAATTAATTTTAATTAGATCTAAAAATTTCTTGTCAGGAATCTGACATACGATTGATTGAGAGGCAAACGCAAACAGCTGTAAACAATGTATTGATTTGGTGTGAATAGAATGTCATATGTCAAACCTATTGGTATTTCTTTTAATAACTGTAGTAGAAAAATTCCATTCAGAGAGAACATTTAGCAAAGGGCATTTGAAATTTTCCAGTAGTTTGAAACCTTTTTGTATAAATTTGACAATCAAGTCTAGGTAAGTTGAATAAATTTAATTGTATATAAATATAACAAACATTAATGTATTTAGTATTTATACAAATTCATATCTCTTTCATTTTAGGGCTGTGAAAATATTGCCAATTTATTATTGAAGAACCATTAAACAATCTTTGATATTAACTTTTTAATTATTTTGTTTAAAAATTTAATTATTTTGCTTTTACCCTGTAAATATTTATGTACTTGAATGTTCTTACATCTGAAATCCTCATGACAAATTTTGTGATACATGGAAAGTTCAGTTTCTTTGTGAGAAAATAAAACGTTTACTTTTTAATAAATAAAATTTGGGTTTTAAAATATCTAAAAGAGCTTTACTTTCTTCTAGCAATGAAAACTCAGGCATAATAATATTACATTATACTAAATTTCAGGGCAACGAATTTGGTTTTTAAATTCAAAAATACTCTGCAAAATATTTGTACTGATGAAGAAATACTGCGACTGAAATTAAGATGCTTAACGATCATATAAAATAATGTTATTGAAGTAATCGATAAGGATGTTTTTTAAAATAAATTCCCTTTTTTGCTTGTTAAACGTTATAAATTACCTTTCATATCAATCTTAGAATAACTTATCCTGTATTGTACTCAAGTTCATGGAGTTGTGTAAATAGAAACTTAAATTTGCCTTTAAATTTTTTTAAAAATGCTGGAATTAACATAGAAAGATTTGAATTTTAAAATTTTGTAACATTTAACGTTGCTCTCTACCTAACAAATTAAACTTCATATCGTTTCTGTACTATTCCATATAGTACGGTATTCTACATCAAATTTACCTTTAAAATGAATAGGACTAAGGGACGGTCTCATTGACCGCACGATGTATATTACCATTTTATATCCTATCATTGCAATACGATAGAAAACTGCAAATAAACGTATAATTTGAACGCTCTGATTTACTTGATTTTTTTGTTAAAATATTTAAAAAGTACGTTCCTATTATAATGAGGAAGATGAATGTAAAATTGTCCACTTATTTATTTAGTAAAGTAAAATATATCAATAAAGGATTTCTAAAATTTTATTTACCTAAAAATTACAAAGAAATATCTAATTTGCGTTTTCTGATTTGTGTGATAATTTTAAAATTAAAAATTGATTCAATTTAGCTCCATGTTTCCCTGGAATTGTTTCTTTAGTTTTATTTTTTCCAATGGCGGGCACAAGAGGTTTAACCCTATGCCACAACGAGGCCAGATACTGCCACTCATTTGTCGTTACCCAGCGTGCACCTGTGAACGGAGGCGAATAGCGTTACCTGCGCCATACTACCACAAACCCGTTTATAGGGCGGGTCACATTCATACAACATCACAGAAGAAATGACAGAGAGAACAGACAAGGAAAGGAACATCCATACCTGAACCGGGATTCGAACTCGGGACCCACAGCTCAGGAGTCAGGAACGCTAACCACACAGCCAATCGGTCGTCTTAGTTTTATCATAAGATAGTAATTCTTGAAAAGGGAAACTGTCCCTATCTCCTGCTTCTTTACCGAATATCATTAATATTACTGTCTCATACTTTATATTTCGATTCTTTCCCATATCATACCAAATTTGCATGGCACTGAAATAATATGTGTATTTGGTTTGGCTCAGCACTTTTTTGTTTCATTTATACTATGCATAAGGCTACCTATGGATATCAACGTACCACGTGATAACAATGCTACTCAGTGAATAATTTCAATGTTACAGATTTGAGTGTGATGAGTGTATACCATTAAGAAAAAAATTGAAGAATTCTGCAAAGCATTTCGTTAAATAAGAATTATTATTTTAATAAATATTTTGTATTATTTACTTAATGTTTTACATTTTTAAATTAATATTTAATTACACGGGATTTCTAAAAATATTATTCTTTTTTAAATATTTAAAATATATTAAACTAAATTGAATTAAAATTGTAAATATTTAAAAATTTTAAATATATAAAACAAAATAAATCTTTTAAACAAAATGTTTTAATACTTTCATATAAAAATATTATATATTTTTTATACTTTAATTTATGTACCCTATTTTTTAAATCTAGTGTTTAGCCATTTGAATTTCTTGATCTTTATTTAGATTGATTTATTTAAATTTAATCTCTCACTTATCATTTTAATATTCAACATTAATTCTTTTATTAGTACAAATTATTTCAGTTGACAGCTCAAAGAATTTAGTCTTAAATTGAGAAAGATGACTTTTATTTAATTTTTGAGAATAAAAATAACTAAAATGTTTTTTTTAAATTGTTCCATCAAACTTTATTAACCAATGGCCTTTTACTTCACCACCAGATGAAATATTAGACACCTTCTAGTTAGAACTCAGAACAAGTTCAAGAAGCAATTGTATGAAATTGTTTTTGAATACAAGTAAATTTTTTTCAGGCAAAAATATTAATTATCAATGTGGTACAGCATGAATTATCTATGATTTGGACCAAAATCATAAACCTTTAAGGAAATTTTACAGTGTCCTGTTTGCCTCAATATTAATCTCAACTTTAAAAGTTATTTAATTACTGATTTCATATATAGCTTCTTTCACTAGCTAACTATCTGTAAAAGTTTTATAATCAAGTAAAGAAATTTGTCGAGATAACATATACTGGAAATCAATACCAATTAAATTGGATTCCATTCCTCAAATACAAAATGTTGGTTGGTTGGTTTGTTTGTTTGTCGCTCAACGGTCATTTTTTGCACACGAGGGCTAATTAGACCAGGACTTACGGTTTAAAGTGGATTCCGAACCACTACAAACATCCATGCCCAAGGTGGGATTCGAACCCACGAACTGTTGAACCGAAGGCAAGAGCGCTAACCATTCGGCTGCCAGCTCGGCTACAAAATGTTGGCATTAAAAGCTAATAATTTGTGCTACTGAAGCTCCTTTCATAATCCATTTGATTGGTCACTTAAAGATGCTAGTCATTTCCAAAAACAAGGTTTTTTTAGATGGTACAACTCATTAATTTCGATTTAACTGTTTCCCACTTTCCCAATATTATATCTAAAGTTATGATAAAAGCATAACTTTCGATATAATATTTTATCGCTAACATCATAAAAGTTCTATGCAATATTAAACTTTTACAGCCTTGCTTTAAGTGCTTTTTAATGAACATATTTAAAAAGTAATGTGTACTTTAGAATAGCATTGCGTGGGCGGTAATAATAGAACATTAAGCATTTTATATGTTTTCACATTTTTGTGCCCAGTATTTGCTATACCAATCTCATAAATAAATATGTTTAAATATGTTCTTGTCTCATTGTGAGTTTACTAATTAATCTGTAGTTTTTTTAATTAACTTAAAATTAAGGTTAACTTTAAAGTGAAAGATGTTTTTGAGATTTTAATTCCTTTAATTATTAGATATCATTGGAATGCTTTTTATAAATATTATGAAATTAATTTTTTACATTTTTAAAATTAACGTGAAATATTTGGTAAACACACAAAAGAAAATAAATTAAATTTTACTTACGTATTAGCTAAGTAGGTAATAAATATTGACGTATTTACTTGGATTCGCATCGCAGTAGTCTCAATAAATTATCATTTGCCTAAAATATTATTTAATATTTAACTAATACAGCTGAATTACTTTTATCTAATTAATATCAGTAAAATTTAATTAAAATATGAGTAAAAAGAATTTCAATATATATATATATATATATATATATATATATATATATATATATATATATATATATATATATATACAAACAAAAAGAACTCTTTAAATTTTAACTTTATTTAAATTAGAAGTTATTTAAGTTATGGTCACAGTTCCAAAAATAATAATTTATATACATTATTTTTAGAATAATTGAGAAAGAAGTTAGTTTATCCTTAAGATTCTTCGAAGCGCAAGTTTTACTTTTGCTCAACATGCTATTTTCTTGAAATTTTTATGAATCTTATGCTTCATTATTTGACAGCTGACGAGTATGCACTTTAAAGAAAGTTTTTCAAGGTTGTTTTTTATTTGTTTATTACAAACACAGAACTATCATCCCTTCAGTTGGACGATAAAACTGAGTACCGCGTATGCTTGGGATATAAATACTGCATTTTGGATTACCAATTAGTATGAAAATAGAAAAAAGTTTTTTGTGTATATTATTGGAAATATTAATTTTAAGTATATATATATATATATATATATATATATATATATATATATATATATATATATATATATATATATATATATATATATATATATATATATATATATATATATATATATATATTGATTGATAGATTGAAAAGTAACTGGTCATGTTCTTAATAATTAGGTTGTGATTCCATATAAGGCAAACTTATCAATCAAGTTGTAACTTTATAGTGTTTATTTAAGGGGTGTATTTTCTCTTGTATTGATATGTGTGAAATGTGCTAGTGATCATCACCACTCAGAATGCAAAAAAGACGTGTCCACTCCAGCTAAATGTGCAAACTGTGGAGAAGCTCATCCTGCCAGCTATAGGGGCTGTAATAAATTTCCAAAATCAAACTATCTCAACAATAACAAAGTCGAGGCCATCAAATGCAAGATTATTCCAAGCACTTATCCACACCTATCTTATGCAAATGCATTAGTCCACAAGAATGAAACCATTAGTAAAAATAAAGAAGCTATGAATTAAGCAAAAAGTATTTTTTCTGAATTACAAAATCTTATCTCTTATATCAAAAACTCAGGAATAACAGATCTTATTAATCAGCTCTATTACCAAAATCATAATTTAAAATTAATTGCTCCAATCGAACCTACGCATTTCCACTATACACACCAAGGAGACATCTTGGACATTTTCTTACAAATACTAGCTACCCACTATCAGCACAGACTGTCAATGATCTCTCTTCTGATCACTTTCCAGTTTTTGGATGCCTGGGAATAAAAAAAAAATATTACAAATAAATTTTTATTCAGAACCAACTGGCAACTCTATTATAATATTCTTCAAGATCAAGGTAACAAAGAAAATCAATCATTAATCAACAATAATCAACCCAACAGTAATAAATATCACGAAATTAAAAATAAAATAAATAATGATATAAACTTATTCAATGAAAATATCAATCATGCAAAAGAAATAGCAACCCATAAAATTAAATACCACGAAAATTACTTAAAATTACCAAATAGCATAAGAGAAATCATTAAAGAAAGAAATCGCATCAGGAAACAATATCCTAAAACCTTGAACCCACGACTCAAAACTGCAGTCAACAAACTTAATAAGAAAATTAAAAAAACTCTGCACAGACTGTAGGACTAAACAATGGCAAGATAAAATAGAAAGCCTTAGCACAGAAAACAACTCTATATGGAAATTTGCAAAACAATTAAGAAGAAAAACAACAACTAATCATTGCATTAATGGCCAAAATGGACCAGCTTAAACAAACTATGAAAAACTGAACATCTTTGCAAATACCATATTTCTACAATTTCAACCAAACAAAGTCACAGATGAATTATGGTACCACCAATGGTATTATTTCATTTTTTCAAAACTATATGCAAGCTAATATTCCTCATAATACCATTACACCAACGAATGATGATGAAATAATTAAAATTATTAAAAATCTAAAGACCAAAAAAGCCCCAGGGGAAGATAATATTACCAACAATATGATCAAATATTTACCTTTGGACTTTATTCTCAAACTCATTAATTTTAATAATAACTGCCTTAAAATATCATATTTTCCTACAATCTTGAAAACTGCTACCATAATTCTTTTCCCAAAGCCTGGGCTTAGTTTTTTTTCCGTTAAGCCCTGAATCTTCTTTAAAAAAATGAAATAAAGTTTAATTTCCTAAATTATTTGATGGGTGTACAATTAAAAATTCAGAACATTATTATTCTTTCAAAAGAAAAATTTTACCGGTGATATCAAAAGATATAAATGTTACACATGTACACACAATATGTTCTCCTTATAATGTTTTTTACGGCTATTATATGTAAAATAGCTTTAAAATCTATTACTTTTTACGAAGTTCACAACAATGTATATATTTACAGATTTAAAAATAATGTAGTAAATATTTAAAATGTATACTCTCTTTCTTTGTAATATATAAATCATGATGTACATTATTTTTTCCGAATGTTCGAAAAAATGTTATACAAAAATAAATAAATATGTAATCTTTTATTCATTTTAATTAACTTTTTTGATTTCCTATCAAGCAATAAAACACTTTGATGAAAAATTCAATAAAAATCAATTTAATGCTATTTAAATTTGAAATTATTTTTAAGTACGTCACAAACGTATTGTTTTCCTCAGATTGTTAGTTTTATACAAATATCTTATTGTAAAATATTTCATGCACGTCTTTCCTACATTCATGTAATTTACTACAGTTGTTCATTAGGACTGTTTCTTTAAATGTTTCCGATAAAAATGGGTAAAACTTCACACGAAACTAAAATTTTATGTTTGAGATTAGTTTTGCCGAGATATTTGTATAAAGAATTATATAATGGGTGTCCAAAAGCTTTTTATGTAATAAATGAACCTAGTAAAGTGTTATTTTTCAAGATTATAATATATAAATATTGGGAAATTGAACTACGAATGGACCTTTAAACAATCTTTAAAATTTAAGGTATTTTCGGTCAATTAAAATTTGTGTATCTATTATGCAGTAACTGAAACCCACTCCAAAGGAAGGAATGGTTTTAAGATCCACAATTACTCCTTCAACCGTCTACACAACAAAGAGGGCGGAGTAATTCTCTGAGTGAAGACTTCTATAGCTTCCACTCCATACAGTTGCAAAAATAACAATGGATATGTTGAGGTTTCAGCGATTGTGATTGATCGAATTGAAAGAATATATAATTTTGAGCCCCATATAGCCCGTTATACCAGATAATGAACTTGACCACATCTTCTACTCAGAATCGCCATGGGTGATTTCAACAATAGACACAGAACCTTAGGATGCAGAGCAGCTAATCAGAATAGGAAAAAAACTATAAAAATCCTAAATAACAAGTCCTTAAAAATTTATTTACTATTGGAGACAAAGTATTATTCAATATTTCAAGCGCAACAGCATACATCCGGGTCTTCTTCATGATATGCATCATTCAACATAGCTGTTGACATATTTAATGACATCATTTCACATTTCGGGCATTGTGACCATCAACATCATTAAAATTTCAGTGCCAAACACCATAAAGCAAAATCATTGCAACCTGTACTTCAACATCCGAATACAAAAAACTGGACTTTCCCAAAAATCAATAACTTACTGAATGTCGAAATAGCAATCAATCACTTAATGTAGAAACTCATGAAACTTTTAATGGAAACATGGATATTATAAAAAGCGCGCAGAAATCTATTACAAGTTTCTTAAAGAAATTAGGGATACTATAAAAGAAAGTATTATGAAAAATTTAAAAAAATAAAAAATTCAAAACATTGTGAACGAGGTTTGGTATTAACTGAAATAGAAAAACTGAGACTTCACTGACAGCATGGTAAAACAATTCAGATTAAATTTTACAGTCACAGATACAGATTTTAAAAATATTTTCATTCGAAAAAGTAAAAATCTTACAAACAAGATGACAGCGAAATTGTACCACAACAATTGAAGAAATCATAGATATCATCGAAATTTTAAATAACAAAAAGTTACCAGAGAAAGATAATTTCCACAATGAAATCCTAAAATAACTTCCAACTAACATCATATAACTGCTAACAAACATTTTCAAAGAATGCCTTAAATTAAGCTGTTTCATCTTCCAGGAAAGAACCTGATCATAAACTTGAAACCAAGAAATGACCTGGCTGTGCCCATCCATTATCAGTGGACTCTCCTCTTTAAGAAAAATGTTTGAATAATTCATGTACAATAGAATCAAATGTTTAGAAAATCTCTTAAATGAAAAATTTGGATTCCATAAAACCTCATCATCACCTAACAAGTAATAAAAATAATCGAATTAGTCGGAAAAGGCCTCATGAGCAAAGTTAATTCAGCTTATGTCATGCTTGACACTTCCACAAAGCTTTTCATAGATTATGTCAAGTGATGGATTCACATTTAGAAACTGATCAAAACTTTTTTTTCAATATAAAAATCATCAAGCTTATTAAAAATTTCTTAGGAAGAAAATTTGACATCAGAGTTAACAAAATATCTTCAACTACAAGGTCGACAGAGACCGAAGCTCTTCTGGGTATTATATTACTCTAGTACCTTCTTTTTATTCTTCTTTTTATTCTTTTTATATCTTCTTCTTATTTCATTCAGTAGACTTCCCTGTCAACAGACTTCATTACAGCAGCATAACAGATTACTTTCAGAGGACACGGGCTACTGGATCTATGTTTACAGTTTATATATACACACACACACACACACACATATATATATATATATATATATATATATATATATATATATATATATATATATATATATATATATATATAAGTATTTTGAAATTATGCGATTTATATTCGTGTGTAGCTTTATTTTGTATCCTTACTTCGTTCTTTAGATTTGTATTTAGAATTTTCGCTGTCATTACTTACTTTAAAATAGCATTTTCTAATTTCTGAATTGCTAATTAGAATATTATAGAACTCACAAAATTATTTAATCTAGAAATATTTCTTGTGCTTATATTTTCCGTTTTGCAATTAATATTTATTCAATTGCCCCCGTAAAGTTGTTTTTATTTCCCCAACTTATTCTTTAGAAAATTCTGATTCTCAACTGAAGGCTTGTGGCCAACGTCCAATCAGCGATCGCTCCTATTTGTGGGTCGCTCCTTGTGTCCCTTCCGTCATGCTTGACTCCACCTATTAATCATATTTTCTCATATTCTATCTTACAATGAAGAAATAGAAGCTGCTTCGTTACTGAATGCTTTAGAAATTCTACATGCTGCTGATGTGATAAACAAAAGTGAAAATTCTTTAAAAAAAAACTTTTTGACAGTGTCAAACGTGAATATTGAGCTGCGTTCCTATCATATTCCTGCCCACGAATGTGTTACCTTGATTAACCAATTAAATAAACAACGTTGAATAAGAAAGAAATACCAAAATGAAGAGTGTTTGTGTGACTTTACTCTGCATTTATTCATCTCTAAATATGCTATCCTAATTATTTTAAGACTTATTTCTCCCTTTAGTTGCAAATGGATCTGCCTCTTCATTTCCAGGCATGCAACACCCACTGCAGTATACATACTTTCTTTAATTTATCGATATCTTTCAATTAATAGAACAGTTTGATAATTTTTATTATTAATAATTATATAAATTATTAATAAAAATTTATTAATTTTACTCTCTATTTAATGCATGTATAAAAATATTGTTAGAATTTAAATAACGTGAATAGAACTGGGATTAATTCAGTTAAATATAAAATACATTGTAATCACAGTTAAATGCGAACTTGGATATTCCTTCTGAGAGTTGCTATGATTGGTCTGATTAAAGTGCAAATCTTGGGGACAGTTAAGGTTTTTCCTTCTCCTGCAAGTGGCAAAGATTTGATTCTATATTCAAGGTTTCCACTGAAGACAAGATAGGAAAGAGAGAGGTTAAATGAACCATGGAGAATCTCACTGAGAAAAGAAAACACTGGAATGAATTCCTTTTATTACACCTCCCGTTAAATATTTTAGAATTTATATTTATATTCGCCGCTCGAATACTTTGTTTCAAGTCAAACCCCGCCTCCATTCCGTCATCCGTGACTTTCGTGAACTGGCAGTCATCGGACATATCGCAACATTAGTAGACAATTTCACTGCCTTAATCTAAAATTTGAGAGCAGGTGATCAGTTGATTTTTTGATAAATGAAATCTAGATCAACCTCTAATTGAACGAAGATGATCTTTTGCATTATTATGGTGACCCGTTCTTACTACATTGGTATTTCTTTTAGCTTTATATTAATTTACACAATATTTATACAAGTAGATTTGTGTTGGAAAAAATAGAGACCGTTTTCGAAGTTCGAGATTTTAAGATGGAAGATTACATCTTAGTAAAGTTTGATCTGATGTTTCTAGCAATACAGGAACCTACCCAGTACCTTCTGATAGTAGAAAGCCTGATACCACTGACCAAATGACAGTGACGTTTACTTCTAGGTGTGTGAACTGCATTCCAAACCAACTGATATTTATAGAAGAAGAAAAGATTTTGATTAGAAAAAAGATCAAAGAATAGTCGTAAACCAACCATATCCGAAATTATATCCTGATGTTGTACTTATCTTTAAAGATTCTCAGAATATTTAACAACTAAAGTATGCCATTTGAGAGAATCTTTCAATTAAACAGCAAAAACGAGAAAAAACTCAACTATATGAAGAAATTGCCCCAAATAAAAAGAAAGACTTGGGGAATATAAACAAAATTTCTATTGTCGTAAATTTAAAAAAATATAGATAATTTTTGAATTGAATAATTGCTTGAAAAATATAGACATTCCTGTTTTTTAAACTGTAATCAATAGAAAGAAATATTTTATGTTTTTAAATATTAGTAATAATCCACATCCAAATTTGTGTACTTCTGTTATTATGAATGAAAATCTGATTTTAAATGGTTTCGTTAAAAATGTGCCAATAAAAAAGTGAGTTAGTATTTTTACCATTTAAAATAAATAATGATATTGATGGTATTTATATAAAACAAAATATTAAGCTAGTTAAATAGAATCAAAATTATGAGGATTTTGAAACAGATTTGTATGTGATTTAATTGATAATATTTCATCTTATTTGTCAGAAAATACTGTAAATCAAATGCAGAGAGATGTTTTGTGTTTTTTTAAAAACAAATTTCTTTTTAATGGTTATATTACTTGTAGTTTGTTCTAATCATAAAGCATATACATTTTTAGTAATTAAGATTCTGAATGTATCTGATAATTACCTAACTTTTGAAAAACAGGGAAATAAACATACTGTTGAAGAAGTAAAATTCTTCATAGTCAAATCATGTATAAATATATTTCATAAAAATTATTGCAAAAAAAAATGATAAATCTATAGTGATTAATACTAAATCTAAAAATTGAAAAAAATCAAACTTTACCTAATTCTGAAAAATATTATATTTTAATGTAATTTGTATCAGAAATTATATCCAATATATTAATTTCTTTTAAAAACAAAAGTAATTTTGAAAATAAGTTTAAGTATATGCAAGTAGTTTATTTTTATCCATTGTTGAGAATACATCAAAATAAATTGAATAAAAATATAATACTGGGTTGTTCAGAAAGTAATTTTGTTTTTATGAAAATGAAAAACGTAGACTGAATGAATATTTTTTTTAATTCTTTACTCTCAATTCTAGTCCAACACTTCTTACCATCCTCCTGGTTGTAACATGATTCCACATTCATAAGATGTTTGGTTTTCTCCTAGCAAAAGACTAATACAGGTGGGAAAAACAAAATTACTTTCCGAACAACCCAATAATTATGTACATAATTTAATTTTGTTCTAATACAAATTAATAAAGTACTTCTGTTCTAATATGCAAAATAATGCTTATTTTTGTTTCTCAAATTAAATTTGTATACTGTTTGTAGAAGAAATATATAAAAGTATGATTATAATAAATATATATTGCATAAAAATAATTTTATATTGATTTGGTATATTAATAAACAACGCAGATATCTATTTCCTTTTAAAAGTACACCAACGAAAATATAAATTCCAATATTGAATAAAATTTTTTAGTCTTGATTTTAATATGAGTAGAAAGTTTGTTATTCACAATTGTAAGTTATACTTAAAATTGTTACAAGTTATACTTGAATAAGTTTTTTCATATGGCTGCTATTAATTATTTAATTCTTCGTGGAAATAATATCAGAATCATTTTTAAAAGCATAAAATTGATTGCTAAAGGGACTTTTAAACAACATAAAATTAGCTCCTTTGGTATATTTTATTCGTGAACGAACGTAGTTGATTTCAGCCACCGCCTGATGATGTTACAAGAGTGTGCTGGCTTTCTTAGCTGTAGAGAGTGTGGTGACCTAACTCGTTTTCATTGTATTTCAGCTTAAGAATTTAAGCCACACATTTCAATAAAAAAAGGCAGTTTGTAAACACTTTTTAATATTGAGTTGAAATTCAGAAATTAATAGTTATTTTCAGTTAACTTTGGTATTAAAAAACAAGTTTGGAAAAACAGCTTATATTGTGCATAAAAGTTATGCAAAAATTTATATTAGTCTTTGATTTTTAGAAGTATTTAATAGGGTTGCATGATTGGCATTTTGTCAATGGGGAGAAATATCGATGATCATGAGTGTGTTGAACACAGCTGGATATCTCTTTGATGTTTTCGGAGAATAGACTCTTTTTGATATTTGAGGGAAGAAGATTCCTCGAGCTGAGCCACAGACCTTAAAATGGCAGAGCAGTCAAAAATTGTTTTGTTGTTATTGGAATATTATCGCAGTTAATGCAGAGACGTTTGCCACTTCTTTGGAACTTCATATGTCAATGTCATGGGCGGATATAAGGCGACTAATGGTTTTAGAAAGTTCTATTTTTGCATTTATTTTACAAATCTGTAAGCCTTTTTTCATGGTGTTTTCTCTTAAACGGTATCTTGCAACTGTCTTCACATCGTCAAGAGTGACTATGAAGGTATATCCGTCAATGAATTCTCTTCTTTCCTTTACAAATAGATCTGCCTCTTCATTTCCAGGAATGAAATATTCACTACAGAATACATATTTTGTTTAATTCAGTTTAATTGTTTTTATTATTAACAATTATTAATTAAAATTTATAATCATGTCTCTCAACTTAATGCATGTATCAAAATATTGTTAGAATTTTAATGATGTGAATGGAACTGGGATTATTTTTAAGTGTAAAAGAAATTGTAATTCACAGTTAAATGCAAATTTGGCTTAACCTTCTGAAACTAGATATGACTGCATTATTTTGAGTGTAAATATTGTGGGAGAATTTTACCGGACTCTGGAAAGTGGCGCTGTTTGGATTCTTCAAGGTTTTCGCTGCAGGAAAGATAGGTTAAATGCAGGGCTAGGAAAAACATAAGGGCTGGCTTATCGCTTTGATGTATCGCATGCCGCCGTGTCACCGGAGAGGGGAAGAGCGTGACGTCACTGGGCATCCACTGGCTGGCATTCTCTATGCTAGCTTGTGTCTGATCGGAGCTTTCTGATTCAATTTTGGCTTGTTTAATGTTAATGTTTTCATTTTAAGCAAGAGTATTTTTTAAAGAGGAAGACATGACATCGTGTGCTGTTGCTACGAGTTCAAATATGTATCGAAATACAAAAGGAAAACACATAATATTTCATCGATTTCCAAAAGAAAATCAAATGCTTTCAAGGGAATGGGTGCAAAAATGTCGAAGAAGTAACAAAATCAACATCAAGAATGCTAGAGTGTGCAGTGAGCATTTTGATTTGAATGAATATATGGACGACATGCAACATCGACTACTTGGTTTGCCAGAGAGAAAAATATTAAAACCGACGGCTCTGCCTAATCTTAAGTTAACGGCTTTAAACATAATTCAAAATACTCCAAGAGAACAGAGACAAACGAAATAAAGAAGATTAGAAGAAGCTATTGAAATAATTTAGTGTGTGAGTCCACATATAAATTATGTGATGCAGAAAATCAATGTGATGGTGATATTAAACGCCTTAAATGCAATGAATTTTTAAAAAATATAAAATATTATGCGCAGAAAATACAGTGAAATTCCTTAAAAATGAGCAAAAAAGAAATCGAACTTCTACAACAAGAATAAAAGCGATTGAAATCAAATAAAAAAATTGCTTTTAAATGAAATACAAAAATTAAAAATGAAAATAAAATTACTTCAAAAGGAGAACGTTAAATTTGGGAAGATGGGGATAAATAATATATTCTCTTATAAGCGTGAAGATGAAGAAAATAAGAACTAAATTGTCATCTGACACTATTTCAAAATGTATTTTGATTCGGTTATTATCTTCAAAATCTTACGATAAGCCAGTAACAAGCTTTTAAAAGCTGCTTTTGGAGTGCAAAAATACTTTGATACTCAAAAAGAAAATTTAAACGCAATCAAGGAGGAAGTTTTCAATTTACGTGTATTTGGAAAAAAATCGGTTTTACCTTTTCAGAAAGGGATTATTGTTTCAATTCATTCTCTTTATGGATTATATGAAGACTTAAAATCTATAAATGTATCTTATATTTTAACAAGTAGACTTACTCAAGTTGCGCTCGAAAGCCTCTTCAGCCAAATTAGAGGTCTCGGGAGATTCAATGACTATCCTTCTCCTTCTGAAGTAATTATTCGCTTAAAAAATATTGTTCGCAAATAAATTACCAAATTTGTCACTGAAAGTAAACTCTTTAGAAAATGGACCAGACGTTTATTTAACAAGTAAAATGTTAGACTCTGCATTTAATGTAAAAGAACGTCAAGAAATTATCAATTCTTTTGATTCTCAAGATTATGAATTAAATCGTGAATTCTTAATTAATCCCTTACCTTTATCTTAGGAAAATGAACTTGCCTCTTCCAATCCAAATTGTGATATATCTCCATTTGAAAAAGAAGCTATGATTTATGTGGCAGGTTATATTGCTTATAAAATTAAAGATAATTCACTTGGAACTATATCAAGAAATTCAGTCGATATGCCCAATCATTCCGAGTGGATTAATTTAATTTCTGCTGGGGGACTTACTGTTCCAACAAAAGCATGGATGGAAACTATAAAACAAATGGACATAATGTTTCTCAAATTTCATGGCGACACATTTTCTAAAGGGAAAAATGTCATAGCAACGTTAATAAATGAAACAGAGTCTTCTTTTCCTACTGAAAATCGAAAGGCAATGAAACTTTTTTGTCGCTTGAGAACGTTTATATGAATTAGGTATTTAAATAGAAATGCAGCGATAGTATCTCATAATAAAGCTCAACAGAAAAACAAGAAATGGGTCAATAGTCAAAAAATCAAGATAAGCTGAAGCTAACAGGTAAATATATTTTTATATTGGTTATACAATTTTAAGTTAATTTCAATATTAATAATAATTTTTTGGGTTTATTAAATAATAACTGCAAATTTACTAAATATTTGAGAGGCATTTGTAGATTTTTTCACTCTGATTAAAAACAAAATGAACTTAAAAATAAAAAGTAAGTATTTTGCTTAGAAACTCCACAGGCAAGCTTATTCTCCATGGATGCCTGACTACGTCATCAACGGCTATTTCCGGTGACAGTTTTGGGTAGCATTTGAGCTAGCCGTTCTCTTTCCCTAGCCCTGGGTTAAATGAATCTCGGAGTAGTCTCCCATCGAAAACTTTAAAAAATGGAATATCTGACTTTTTTTCATTTTATTATCTCCTCTTAAGCATTTTCGAATTCAGATTTAATTTTTTTTTCATCCCGAATACTGTTTGAAATGAAGCCCCGTCTAAATGTGGTTCAGAAGTTTTATTTTGTATAAATCTGTTAGTTCTCAAATTGGGCATTAGTCTTATTGCCTTTCTCATACATTTCAGAAAACATGGTGCAGGTTTTCTGTCCAATTTTTTATTGTTAAAACGAGAGCAGCTTCTAATCATATGAAGCTGCTCATTTGCATACATAAAGTATATTTTAGGAGAAAATTGTGTTTATAAGTACTATATTATTATTTATAGGAATTTATTAAAATTTATTTATTGCTCACACTGGTAGATATACCTTAGACCAAACGCAGACTTTGTTCTTAAAAATCAAATGACAAAATTATTCAATATGCTCTAAAACGAAAATTTTTCTCCATAAGTAATAACAAAAAAATTAAAATTGGGTATAATATCTGTTGCAGATCTACATTAAAAATATTTTTACCGAATTTATCGTTAAGGGAACTGTGGACTATCAAAATGTGAAAAATCGCCAAAAAATCGATTTTTCTTGTTTAGTTTATAAAAAATAAGAATCATTATTTATATTATACGAAAATAATTTTTATTTTCTGTCAATTTTTTGCAAAGTTATTAATGTTTTAATAAAATTAACCATGTGCCACACCCCTCTACCATGTTTGCTGGAAAACACAAACAAGTAACACGAGGACTATTTATTTGAATAATAACAAATGTCCAATGAAATATATGTATTTCTAGCAAGTAATAAGTTTTAAATATCATATTTTGGCTATTATTTGTTTTATTTTCACTATTAAAACTTAAAAAAAAATTAGGTATTTATTTTCTAAATAAACGGCCACGTCCATTTCCTATCGTCCCACAGCATGCAAATATTTATACTTCAATTATTTACTGAATTCTTATTTTAGAATGTGCTATATTTTAGCTATATCAAAATTATTTAGTTTTTATTATTTGTATGATTTCGTCTGGCAACACTAGTCTTGCTGTTTTTTCATAGCTATCATTATTTTGATTTTACCGCTTGATTTCTGTTTTGATCTAGAAACATATTTCTGTTTGTTCAGTGTTTACAAAACAGTTCTTTTCTGAACTACTTTCTCAAATAATAATCTCTTGAATTGAACATTGTAATTCCCATCATAATGCATGCAATTAGTTCAAGATACAGGAAGCCTAAAAGCAGACTAACGAAACGAAAACTTGCTGCGATTGAATCAGCTCGAAAAAGACAATCAAAATTTGCTGAGGAAGAAAAATTTGCTGAGGTACCAAAGGAAACAGTTAACCAAAAAAAAATTTTTATAGATGTAAATGTTCCAGAATCTGCCCATTTACGTAGTGATATTCCTCTTGCATGTGGAAATGAGTATATTCTAATGAATAAAAACTGCTTCTCCAGTCTTCTAAGGAATTTGCCATGCAATAATTGTGGTGTCTGCTCTTAAGATGTATCCACTCAGGAAATTATGGTTTTTTAGTGAAACTAGAAATGTCCTGGAAATCTTGCAAAAAAAATTTTTGCTCAATTTATTCCAGCCACAGGAAATCCTATTCACGAAAATTTCATGTCAATAACAGTGTTGTGGCAGCTTTTTTGACTTTAGGAAAAAGCCATGCAGCAATGGAATCATTCTCTTGAACCCTGGATTGTCCAAACAAGGATTAAAAAACATTTTCTAAATGTGTCACGAATTTAGTCTCAAAAATAAAGGGTTTCGAGATGATCTTCTTCCCGAAGAACAGTATCGATTCAGGGAGGGACATAACACTTCAGATCAGTTACTCTACTTCTGTCAAAAAATTAGAGTTGCACACAACAAAAATCCGACCAATCACACTGTAACAGTCTTCCTAGACGTATCCAAGACCTTTGACAGAGTTTGGAATAATTTATTAATTATTAAACTGTTTAAAAAATTTCCCTTCCCTGGATCTACGATTTCTTACGAAATAGACTTATCAGAGTAAAGTATAAAAATTCCCTCTCAAAGAGTTTCAGAATATTTCATGGGGTTCTCCAAGAATCTGTACTGATTCCAACTCTGTTCTGACTATACTTTTCAGGTATTGAGAGTATTATTAAAAGAAAATGTGAGGTCGGCGCTTTTGCGGATGATATTGTTCTCTGGAAATCTGATTCTGAGGTAATGAAGTTAGAGAGAGATATTAATCTTGTTCTTGAGGACATTCATAACTTCTCTGAAGAACACAAGCTGTGCTTTAACACTACTAAATCATTAGTAACCTTTTTCACAACTAATAGAAAGCTTTATAATTTCCATCCTTATATCCTATTGAACAATCAACGACTGTCTCTTGATAAACGCCCAAAATATTTGGGTTTTGTGTTGGACTCTGAAATACTAGGAAATAAACATATCGATCATCTCGTGCTGAAGGCGAGAAAACGACTCACCATCTTACGGTACATTTCTGGGCGAGATTAGGACACTGACGCTGGCACCCTTAGAAACACGTATATCTCATTAATCAGACCAATTTTAGAGTATGGCCTTCCAATTTACTGTAGTGTCTCAGATACAAATCTTCAGAAACTTGAAAAGGTCCAGCTTAGCGCAGCTCGGATCATCACTGGTTTTAGAAACTCGTTTCCCTAGGAAATTGTTCTTTTTGAAGCAGACTTACAGTCTTTAAGTCTTAAGAGATGCGTGCTTGCCTAATAAAATACTACAACAAACTTAGCGGTCCAGGCTCACAAACTCGCACCTCTAACTACTTTAAAAACTGTTGTAACAATCAGAGGCTTAAGAGAAACAGTTCCTTCAGCCAAGTGGCTTTCTTTAATCTTGTCGATGACGCTGTGGAGCCACATGACATATCACAGTGTCTTAGCCCGGTGGATGATTTAGACGGTGTCTTCTTTCATTTCGAATTACCAGTACATGTGAATAATCATACAGACCTTCCTGCCTATTTGAGGCAATTGGCTCTTGAGAAAATTGGAGAGATTCCACTTGATGTTGTTCAAGTCTAAACAGACAGCAGAAGAGATGACTTTTTCCGGTCCGGCAGGGGTATTTTCGTCAAATCTAAAGACCATGACTTAAAGCTTCAGAGGAGAAATCCCGATGACTGCTCGGGTTTTCGCAGTGAACTGATAGCCATTGATGAGGCGCTTGAGATTTTTCATCTCTTCCTTATGGAAAGGAGGTTTGGATTCTGTCTGACAGCAGAAGTGCAATTCAGCACCTGTGCAATTGGCAAAGTGTTAGAGACAATGTTGTAGTGACAATAGTTAACAAGTTAAAACAGCTTTCCATACCTCATCAGATTCATCTGCAGTGGATTCCTTCCCACGTCGATATTGAGGGAAATAAAATTGCGGATGCTCTGGTGAAAGCTGGAGCAGGCGAGGCTTCCGTTAATTTAGCTCCTGACAGCAGACTTTCACTCACTTTCTCACACTGACAGCTCACTTTTACGCAGATTCGCTCCAAAGAAAAAATTAAGAACAGGATGACTTGGATTGTCCCTCCGGTACATTACTGGTACCAAAGTTCCCGTCCCGGAGGCTCCCTGACCAACGACTTAAGTCGTCAGAAACAAACTATTCTCGCCCGATTTCAAAGTGGACCTCTTAAAACCCTAAAATTTTATGAGGGTTCCCGAACCTTTGAAACCTGTACCAACTGCCCTACCGAGCAGGCTTCGCATGAACATATCCTTGAGTGCCTGGGGCTCTAAAGGCAGGACTTAGTTGACGACCCTCTTTTGGTTTTGGATTATTGTAGAGTGTACAACGTCATGGACATGGTCTAGCGCTGCTGGTCTTTGGGGCATGCAACAACAACAGCATATACCCCTCTCTTACACTCTCGTCATTATGACGTACAATCAGCGCCATGTGGTATTTTCTTGTAGTTTGCATAATATTGTTCAAGATGTGATAATTCTACACACGTGAAATTTTTCAGTTTAATTTCTGTGTGATTCTGAATTATCTTTTAATTATGGACATAAGTGTATATACACACAAAAAATAAGAAATATACTTATATATGCTAATTTTGAAAGGTTGTAATGCATCACTGTCATTATTGTCACTAATGTCAAATAAATGAATGTTGTTGTTGTTGTTTCTTATCCTCACTGTCTGACGGAGACAGACAAAATTCAATACCAGAAATAAACATCGCGAAAAGAGTAGGGCTAAGCACTGAGCCCTGAGGAACACCTTAGCTGAGCTTAAATGGTTCTGAAAGAGACTTGTTAACCTTCACCTTAATAGATTTGTGTTTTAGAAAGTCTGCGATCCATGTTAAAGCATTGCCGCAGATTTTGAAATAATCGTGAAATTTGATAATCAGTTTATTTTTCCAAACTCTATCGAAGGCCTTCGTGAAGTCCTGAAAAGCGGCCATGATGTGGTGAGTGGATTTCTGGGCTCCCTAATGGATTAACAGAAATATAAAATTTGGTCTGTAGTGCTGTGACCTTTTGTAAAGCCGTATTGCTCACTGGCAGTAAACAGATGGTACTGTACTCTTATTAAAATTATTTTCTCCATGATTTTGCAAGGCATGTTCGTCAGTGCGATTAGTCGAAAATCTTCGGGAGAACAAGTTTTAAAGCCAGGTTTTTTGACTGGGATGAGAGTGGCTCATTTCCATTCAGTGGGCAGTTGACACTTAAACCAAGATTGACGGAAAATGTCAAGAATTCGGTTTTTTCCTTTCTAACCAAGAATTTCCAGCATTTGTCAATTGAGGCCATCAGGGCCAGGAGTTTTACTCAGATCCAGGAGTGCCATTGCATACAGTAATTCTTGGTGAGAGAAGAGTTTGGTAAAATTCGAGTCACAACTATCAGAAGTGCGACAGTCATGAATGATACGAGGGTCATTGTGAAATTTTTTATATAAAACTAGGTTTTTAAAGTTATACTTACAAAATTTTAGGTGTGTTCAAAATAGTCTCATCCAGCATCAATGCACTTTTGTAGACGAATTTTCCAAAGATTAAATGCCTCCAGCCATTCATTTCTTCGAATAGATGAAGAAAATGCATTTATAGCCACATCAATCTCTTCTTCTGAAGGAAAACGACGTCCACGTAAATTCTTTTTTAGATTAAAGAATAACCAAAAGTTGTACATAGCTATATCAGGTGAATACGGCGGATGTTCTATCACTTTAATTTGTTTAAGAAACTCAACTGTTAATTCAGCTGTATGTGAAGATGCATTGTCATGGTGAAGCATTAGTCCCCTAACATTCAGTTCTTGTAGAATTTCTGGAAGACATTTAGTGGTGTACCAGATTGTTGTTACTGTTTTATGTCCTTCCAACTTGATGGCTTTGACCAATCCCGTACTTCTGAAGAAAACGGCATACATCACTTTTTTCAGTGCGCGTTGTTTTTTTCACTACTGTCAGCGTGGGATCATCTTCAAAAACCCATTTTTTGCTTTCTTGACGTGTTGGAACATATACGTTTCATCACTTGTTACAATTTTAGAAATGATGCGGTGGATACCATCATTCAGCATATTAAGAGTTTCTTTACTGATTCTGACACGCTCCTCTTTTTGATGCTCAGTTAGATTATGGGAAACCCAACGGCAAACTACCTTTTTCAAATGTAATTATTCATGAATGATTTTGTGTATGGCTGCGGATCCAATGTTAAGTTAATTCTGTATCATTTGATAGGTACAGCGATTATCATCCATTACTATTTTTTGTATGGCAGACACATTTTCCGGCATGACTGCCGAGGCCGACCTTCCTGTGTGTTCTTCATCCTGAAGAAAATTGCGACCTCTTCTAAATTCTCTAACCCATCTGAATATAGTAGCACGAGCTGGAGAGTCATCACCAGATGCTAATTGCAACCGTTGAACGCATTCTTCTTGATTTAATCCTGCTTTGAAATCGTAGAAAATCATAGGTCGAAAATGTTCTCGCGTCAACTCCATTTTCTCTTGTGTTTAAAATTTATTCCACGCTAAACAAGTTGAAGTAAGTCATTAAAAATTCGTCTTCTGTGTTAAAATACTTTGTACTTTAAAATTAAAACGTTATTTTTATTTTGTAAATTCTCGTCTGCATGTATCTCAAAAATTTCTGAGTAACCCTCGTATTTTTATAAATATATATTAAGGGGACAATGGACTAATAAAATGTGAAAAATGGACAATAATATAGATTTTTCTTTTTTAGTTTTTAAAAAATATGAATCATTCTCTATATTATGTCAAAAGAATTTTTGATTTCAGTCAATTTTAGGCAAAGTTATTAATGTTTTAATTGAGTAAACAATGTGCCCCGCCCCTTTTTCACGTTTGCTCGAAAATGTAAACAAATAACACAGGACAGTGTATTTGAATAATAGCTAATTTCCAATGAAATATATCTATTTCTAGAATATTATAAGTTTTAAATATCACAATTTTGGCTAATATTTGCTTGATTTACACTATTAAAACTCAAGAAAATGAGGTATTTATTTTTTTAACAAGCAGCCACGCCCATTTCCTATCATCTCACAGCATGCAAATATTTATTCTTGAAACTATTATTTACTGAATTTAGAATGTGCTATATTTTAGCCACATCAAAATTATTTTGTTTTTATTATTTGTATGACTTCGTCTTGCAACACTAATCTCGTTGATTTTTCACAGCTATCATTATTTTGATTTCACCGCTTGATTTCTGATTTGATTTTGAAACTTATATTTCTGTTTGCTCTTTAGCGTTTTTAAAACTTTTTCAGAAAAACTTTCTCCAATATAAATCTCTTGAATTGAGCATTGTAATTTCCATCATAATGCATGCAATTAATTCAAGAAACAGGAAATCTAAAGGCAGACAAACGAAACGAAAACTTGCTGCGGTTGAATCAGTTCGTAAAAGACAATCACAATTTGCTGAGAAAGCTGTACCAAAGGAAACAGTTGACGAAAAGTTTTCTTTTATAGATGTAAATGTTCCAGAATCTGTTCATTTGCGTAATGATCTTTCGCCTGCAAGTGGAAATGAGTGTGTTCTTATGAATAAAAACTGCTTTTCCAGTTTTCTAAGGAATTCAAAATGCAGTAATTGTGGTGTCTTCTTTCTTGATGTATCCGCTCAGGAAAATTTTGGTTTTTCAGTGAATATAGAAATGTCCTGCATATCTTACAAAGAATATTTTGGCTCAACTTTTTCTAGTTCTAAAGAGCCCTACTCACGAAAATTTGATGTCAATAACAAAGTTGTGACAGTTTTTTTTTTTAGCTTTGGAAAAGGCCATGCAGCAATGGAACCATTCTCTCAAACCATGGATTGTGCTAATATGGATAAAAAAAACAATTTTCTAAATTTGTCTCTAATTTAGTTTAAAAAAATGAAGGGTTTCGAGAGGAAATGTTAAAAGTAAGCCACAGTGCCATTGGGAAAGCTTATTTGGAATCAAATTCAAATTTAAATCCTAAGGATCAGTTACATATCTCTGTGTCCTGCAATGGAACTTGGCAGAAAATAGGTCATACTTCTTTATATGGTATTGGAATTGCCATTGATTCCCTCACAGGTTTAGTAGTTGACTTTAAAATCATGTCGAAGTGTGCGGGGTGTTCGAAGTTCGGAGTGTGCAGTTGCAACTCGAGATCTCGGGGAAGACAGTGCTGAATTCCACATTTGGAAAGAAGGACACAGAGAAAACTGCCAAAAAAAACTTCAGCGGATCATCTGGCTGCTGCATCACGAATTTGGAAACGTTCACTTTCAAATAATATGTTGTACGCATTAATTATATGCGATGGTGATTCTAAAACATTTATACACTTAAACGAAGAGAAAATATATAGTGATATTCGAATTGTTAAGGAAGAATGTATTAATCATGTTGCGAAAAGATTTGGAACAGCACTTCGTAATATTATAAAAGAATGGAGAGTGAAAGGTGTCACACTTGGTGGTTGAAAGCAAGGCAAATTAAAGGAAGAAACTGTTGTAAAACTCCAAAATTTTTATCGGAAAGATATGAAAGATAATGCTCCCAATATTCAAAAGATTAAAACTTCAATTCTGAGACGACTCTTTATCACTGTATGTCAACAGATAAAAAGCCCCAACATAAGAAATATCTCACTGGACGTTCATCAAGGTGCTTTTATCAAAGAACTGTGGCATGCAATGAAATACCGCAAAGTCACACACTAAGAAAGACTAATTTTTCAGAAAAAGTTGTGAAGATACTACCAGTGCACCAAAGACTGGCCTCTAATGAAATTCTTCGTTGTGCTTCTGAAAAAACTCAGAATGCAAGTGAAAGTCTTCACAGGTGTATATGGAAAAAATTCTCGAAAGATATATTTGTATCTAGAAAGAGACTGGAGTATGCAGTAACTCTAGCCATCACCGAGTTTCAGTTTTGGAGTTTTAAATACAACAAAACTCCGTGCAGGAGTGTTGTATGATTAAACTTTAAAACTTGCAAAGAAAAAAGATGTAACAAGACTTTCAAAAAATCGAATGTCATCAGATTTTTATAAATTAAAATATAAGTCCAAAAAATATAAAAATTTAAACAAAAAAGATATCGCCTACAGTGCTGGATCATTTTTAAAAAAATTTTATTTAAAATATTTAAGATGTATGCGTTTAAAGTTTTGAAACATTAATATACTACCTACAAAAAATAAATATGTATATAGTAAAATCAAGGAATGAAAATGTTAAGCATATATATTATAAATAAGAATATATGTTTTTCTATTTTTTTCTAATACCTTTGTACGCGAAATAATTTTTAAAATATATTATTTTTTATTATGTTTACAATTTTATATTTATCTAGAATTTAAAAATTAATAAAGTATATGTGTGCTTACAGAGTTTTTCTTTCTGCAATATATATATATATATATATATATATATATACATATATATATATATATATATATATATATATATATATATATATATATATATATATATATATATATATATATATATGTTATAATATAATTTTCAAATGTTCAAAAATAGTTTAAAAATACAATATGTAAATTTTATTAATTAAATTAATATTAAATAACATTTTAGGTTTTTTTTTCAAATAATAAAGCCTATTTCGATGAAAAATTTGATAAAAAAAAAAACTTTAATGGAATTTAAATATGAAATTATTGTCTCAAGTACCTCATAGATTTAAAATGTTTTTCTCAGATTTAAATTTTTTGATAAATATGTGATTAATTTTAATACAATTGGTATTATATATGTTGTAATTATGATAATATGTATTAATTTTTTATAAAAGGCTCCATGCACATTAATTTTTTCCATGTAAACGGCATTCGCTACAGTTGTTCGTTATGATGTTTTTATTAGATGTTTCCAAAAAAAATTGGTTGTAACTTTACATTAAATTAAAGTTTAATGTCTGAAATTAATATTGATGTGTTATTTTTATGACAAATTTTATATTATGTATTTAAAAATTTTAATTTAACAAATGTACTTTGTAAAGTGTTATTTTTAGAGATGGATTGTTTCGTCTATATACACATATTATTATTTATGAAAATTGTAAGAATATTTCTATATTTAAGACAAGGGGGATACTTTTAGTATTAAACATTTATCAGATATTATAATTACATTTATTGTCATCAATCACATTTTAATTTATATTTTAACTCAAAATTTTATAATTTAACTGAAAGATTTAAGTGTAATATTTGTGCTGAATTTAAAGAAATTTAGATAAAAATTTTAAAAAATGAGTTTCGAAAGTCCCCTTAAGAGATTTATAATCACATGTAAAATTAGGTTTCGAGTTCCTCTTCCTGACGTAGACGCGCTTCTTCTAGTCTCCTTAATTCTTTTTATCTCTGTCTTTCCAATTTAGCTTCAAGTTCTGCTTACTCTCTAGCACGTTTTTCTGCTAATATTGCTTTAGCTTCTTCTTCCGAGATTATTCGTTTGTTATTCTTTTCATTTTCTACAGCAGCATGAGCCTCAGAAATAGGATTGGATCTAATTTCTTCAACAATAGATTTATCTATCACTTCTTTGGTTGTTGTCGTGAATGCTAAAGAATCCACTTTTCTCTCAATAGTGATTATTTCTTCGTTTAACAAGTTACTTTCCATTGGAGTAGTTGAAACCTCTACATCAGAATTTTTTAAATCAAGTGTTCCTTGATTTGCTTCTATTTCCTTGTGAGCTTCTGTTTGCCTTCCATCCACATTGAAAGTATTCGAAACTATTTCTTTCCAGTGGATATTTTTTATTTATTCTCCGAGATTTCTTCGTTGTTCTTCCAACAAACTGAAAACTCTAGGAGTGATCAAAGCGTGCTCATGCAATCCGTCCACAACCGCAGCATGCACCATGATAAACGGTCTGATATCATAATCTGCTGACCAAAGACTAAATAGAACAGAAACAAGCTTTCTTTCAACCGAAGATCCAATTGCAAGCCTCAAGTAAATTTTTTGCAAAGTTAATTTTAATGCAAAGTTCATTTAACCCTTTCTTGCTTACTTCATCAGTTTCACTTCTATTAGAAACTTGAGATACAGTATTCACTTGCGGACAAATTTTCTCAAAAATTTCTCTTCTTGACAATTGTAACAATTTAATATCTTTTTACCTGAAGCGCACCTCACGGTATTATTTCCGAAACGATTCTGTGGTCGTGGGTTCTTTTGATAATTATAATATTCTTTCTTTTCAAAAAAACTATTGTTTCTAACTTCAGCTGGAAAAAATTGTCTTATAATTTCGTTCCGCTTCGTTCCCTGTGGGGCTGGAGTAAATTTGGAAGAGTTGTGGGAATTATTTGTGAAACCTTTTGGTATCGAGAGTGAGAGAGAGAAACTAAGAAACTATCAATTTCCCTCACCAATTCAGGGACTGGAAGCCAATTTTCAATCTCTTATAAAAATATTTGGGAACTTACATGAGTAGGCAAAGTTTCTTTTATTTTGTCAGCTACAATAAGCTCTTTAAGTTTAGCAAATGTTTCTACATTTCTTGCTTTTAAATACAGTTTCCAACCGGAACGCATACTGAGCATAGCTTTCATTGTGAAATTTATAAAAATAATCAAAATTCTTCTTGTGTTGTAAGGGAGTTATTCTATGTTCCCTTAAAATGAAATTTTTGATTTTATCATACTGATCTAAATCTTCTTCACACAACATAGCATTTATTCCTTTTGCACTGTAAAATAAGTTTCCCTTCATACTGTTCGGGTACTTCATAAATCTTGAACATACTTTCGGCATGATGGAAAAAGAAGGGCCATTCTTCTGCTCGTTATGGTGGATCTAAAACATTACCCCTTTCATTATATTTAAATAACCAAGAAAAGTGTTTCCTAATTTATCTCGCCCACATATTCTACAGAGCTTTCCCAGTTGCACTCATCTTCCTTTTCTTTTATTTCTAATTCACGCATTTTTATTTCATGCTAACGTTCTCTTTGCTTCTCTACTAATTCACGTTGGCTTTCTTCTCGTTCTAATTTACGTTGCCTTTCTTCTCGTTCTACTTCACGTTCTAATTCACGTTGCCTTTCTACAGCTTTGGCTTTCTCTCTATCTCTCTCTAACCGATCGGAAATTATTGTATTTATTAATTCTCGAACAAATGACTCTTCAAAATGTTTAGATTGTGTAATCATATTTTTTAAATCTATTATCTTTGTGTCCTGAGGAATCTGTTCTCCTAACTCCCTAGCCAATATTAACAGATCCTCCTTTCAAGCTTTACCGAAGAATGCAAAAGCCATTTTAACAACTAATGTTATCGCAAATTACCAAACCTTAAATTATCAATTATTAAAAATAAAACATTTAAAATAAAAAACGCAAATCACCTTTCATTTGTTGAATCAATAAAACACTTTCGTTTACTTAGCGCACAAAAAAAGACTTAAATAATTTATTCTAATATTAAATTTAAATATTTATAGTTTTTATTTTCATTTCAACACACTATAAGACTTCAATTATATAATGCACATTAATGCATGAAACAATTCAAAACCAGCTAAAAGAATATACATCTACGAATCATAATCCTAGTTTAGGCAATCCAAATGAAATAAATCCTAATCACAAAAGATAATTAAGCATAACAACTTAAATCAATAATATGTTAAAATAATTTTTAGTAATATGCATTTATGTTCATCACTATTTGTATACATTATTTTACCTTAAAATAATATGAATCGGAGCGATCGAAACAACCAAAAAATACTTCTCACCATTGCAAACACAATTGCTTTGAAAATATAAAATAATTCAAAATTTCCCTTTTAAAAATGTTTCACATTTTCGGTTTGGAATCGAAATTTAAAATCTAAACTTAGTTACTTTGCATAAATAGTAAATACAATCATAGTAAATAATTATAACAGTGTATAACTCTGCTCGTAATTTAATAATGCAAAACAATAAACAACTAAAAAGCATTTAAACTTTCTTGAAATAGTTTCTTATTCCATAAACTTATATCATTTACATAATCAACAAATGATAATGAAAATTCTAAACAAAAGCATCTATATCCTATTATATCACATTAAACCAAACATACGTTTTTAACAATTTACTCTTCAATAATACAGCATCTTTTAAATTAATACCCTTTACTCAAGAAATTGACAATTAGCAACAACATTATTATTCGACATAAATTTGTTTTAATAAACAGATTATTCCAAAAATATTTTTCTTAAAAAATCAAAATTATGTATATATATATATTTTCAGTAATATCTGATCAGTGTGTCTGACTGTGGATAGGGAGGTCCTGGGTTCGAAAATTCTACAGTAAATGTTGCATCATTGGAAGTAAAGAGGCTGATCCATTTGCAACCGAGGCGAGAAATCTTTATGATGGATATTCAAAGTTACTCTTGCCGATGTGAAAGCAGTTGCAAGTTACTGTTTAACAGAAAACACTATTAAAAAAGAATCACAGATTTGTGAAATAAAAGCAAAAAGAGACCTTACTATTACTATTACTTGTCTTAGAACCGTTCACTGCTGCCCAACTTGTCTAGGGGTCAACGTGTCTGACTGCGGATAGGAAGGTCCTGGGTTCGAATCTCTGTTCGGGCATGGATGTACTTTATCTATCCTGTCTTTGTCCTTTCCTTCTATGAATGTGGATTGAATGGTTCCTTACCCTATAAGCGGGTCGCTATGGCATGTGTGTTTTGAGGAAGTCGGACTGCACACCAAAATATGGTTCAGTTGGAAAAGTGGAGCAGGACATCCCATATTGCCAGCCTGGCTGGCACACGAAAACAACAAATAATAGCACCAGTTAGAGAAAAAAACTTATCTGAATATTAATAAATAAATATCAATCACCAATAATATTTTGAAACCAATATCAAAACTGTAATATTTTCTCTATTAAATTAAATATTATACATATTTATTTTTATTATGATATTTCAAATATTTAAACAATTTTTATTAATTTAGTACATTTACTTCTTAAGCAAAACCCTACAAAGAAATTTAAGAAATTTCTAAGACAAAAGTTCTCCTAAATCAGGAAATATGCAAACAACAAAATAAAAACTGAAATTGTGGTATGATAGAAACGCTGAAAAGCGACAATTTAAAATTGGTGATCTAGTTCTTGCTGTGGCACCATGAAAACCAAATACTGTCCGTGAATTGGGTTGGTCCATAGGAAATTGTTCACAAAAACTTCCATAGACAAATTACGTTGTTTATTTTCCGAACAGTGACCAAGGTGAAATTTACTATGTGAATATGCTAAAGCCGTATTTTCAGAAAGAATAAAATGTTAATTTAATGTCTTTGGAGGAAAACAGTAACAACGATAACGATAAAATACCTAAGCTTGAATTAGAATCCCCACATTCTAATTTAAAGGAAGTGTGGCAGTCAATAGAATTAAATACGCAATTATATGAAATTGAAATTGGTGAATTTTGGGAACTGATTACAATATACTCTAATATGTTTTCAAATGAGCCTGGTTGTACCGATCTGACTGAACATGACAATGAACTAGATTCTGACAGACTTATCTGTGCCAAACCTTATAGACTTTCACAGAGACAGTCTAAAATTTTGAAAGCCGAAATAAAAAATGCTGAAGCTAAGAGTGATAAAGCCAGGAGAATCTGGTTTTACATCTTCTCTAATCATGGTAGAAGCTCCTGAAAAGGAAGCAAGACCTTGCATCAATTATCGACGATTAAACAAAGTGACCAGAACAAAGTTTTTCCCACTGCCTAATATAGAAGAGTTGATAGTATTGGTATCTGTTGCGAAATACATTACAGTTCTGGATTTAATCAGAGGTTACTGGCAGATACCTTTGAGTAAAATAGCACAAAGATATGCAGCGTTCGTGACTAGTTTTGGAACATACAGATCTTTGCGCCTTCCAATTGGATTGAAAAATGCATCATGTGATTTCAGTTGACTTATGGCTAGTATATTAAAAGGATGTGAAGCATATGCAATCCCTTATTTGGATGGTGTGGCTATATTTTCCAATCACTGGGATGATCATTTAAAACATCCAGAGGACATTTTCATTAAGCTAAATGTGGCGAAGTTGCACATAAAACCATCAAAATGCCAATTTGCCCAAGCTTGCGGGAAATACCTTGGACATTTGGTAGGACAAGGTCGAAGAACGCCTGACGAATTGAAAGTTCAAGCTATCAAAGATTTTCCTATTCCTGTAAATAAAACTCAACTCCGTGCCTTTTTAGAGTTAGATGGTTATTATCGAAGATACATTTTTAACATTTCTGTCATAGCAGCTTCTCTAACCAATCTGTTAAAGGGCACGAATAGAAAATCAACTATCGATTCGAATAGCTCTTGACAAAGTGCCTTCGATGAATTGAAAGAAAAACTTAATAAATCAGTTTTGTACAGCCCTGATTTTACACAACAATTAATTGTTCAGTGTGACTCTTCAAATTTTGGAATTGGAGTTGTGATGTCGCATGTGATTGGAAACGAAGAACATCCTATTATGTTTCTAAGCAAGAAATTTTCCCCTACGGAACACAAAATGCAGCACTACCGAGAAAGAATGTGCCACTCTAGTTTTTGCTGTGCAAAAATTAAAATATTACTTGGATGGTCACCAAAGTTTTATAATACAAACAGATCATAATCTTCTAGTGTGGTTGGAAACGGATACCGGAACTAATCCTAGACTTTTACGATGGGCCTTGATTTTACAGTCCTTTAACTACGAAATAGTTCATCGTAAAGGAAAACAATATCAGAATGCTGACAGTTTAAGTCGTATCACTTTAAAATTTGAAAAATTAAACTTAAATATATAATTAAAGGGTATATATTTTAACATTTTGGTATATATTTTCATGTAACATTTTGGTATATATTTTCATGTGTCTTAATTTTCATGTGTCATGTGTCTCATATTAACATTTTGGTATATATTTTCATGTGTCTTAATAAAATTTGTAAATATTCCTTTTATTTATGCTTTTCTAAAGTGTTCATTTTAATTAAGGTTGAGATGAGTGCATTTCTTAGTGTAAGGTGGATAGAACTGGTACGTATATAAATATATATGTGTATTTCTAAACATTGCTTAACATTTATGAACTACTATTTGGTTTTCCTGACTTGAATCGAAAACACAAAATTTTTCATTCCATGAAAAGTTTCCTCCAAGTGGGGAGGGAAACAAGATTGTGATGATTTTGACAACTCGAGATGGTGCTGCGGAGACAGCAACACGAGGTTTTTTTTTTTTTTTTTTTTTAAAAAGGAGATAGCGTGCTGTTCGGTGGGATTCGAATATTTTTAGAACGGCCATGTTGAGAATGTAATGTTGGTGTTCCTAATACAAAATGTTTCTGTAAATTAATGCTATATTATGTGCAATGATAATAAAAAAATTGATTGCTAATATGTTGTGTAATAAATTCACTGTGGAAATTTAATTTAGCGTCAGAACAAAATCTTAAACTAAATCTAAAGTTTCAAAATTAAAGTTAAGTTGGAAATCCTAAGCTTAATCTAAGTATTTAAATGCACGTAAGCATTTTTCAGAAGCAAATATGTTGCTCGGGACTTAATCTAAAAATCTGTCGATTAATTTAGTTTAGCATGTTTAAAATACAATTAAATTACGCCAAATTTTTATTAATAAAGTTCGTTAATTTGCTTCATCGCAAGTATATGTGAAAACAAACGAAATGAAAGGAGGATCAGATAAAATAGTGGAAATTAAAGAAAGTAAATTTGATAAGCCGAAGTTTAAATAGAAGGAAAAAATGATGGAATGTCGGTATTTGGAGGCGTTGAGAATACGGAAAATGTTTTATGAAAATAGAATAAAAGGATTATTATTTAAAATTTTGAAAAAAAAATGCTATGAATGGTAGCTTGATTATCTCTGACTGCTGGAAAACTTGCGATTGCTTATCGGATGAATGCTTTCAGCATATGAGACTCAACCATTGTCTTCATTTCAAGGACACTGATTTAGCTGCTCCCACAAATATCATCCTGCTTGACTTCTTGTCTAATTTCTTCCTTTGAGAGGGAGGAACCAACATGTATGCATCGCATTCAAATACTCGAATGTTTGAAGATCGGGATCTTTACCATATTTTAATTTATAAGGAGTACAGTTTTCTATCGAACTACTTGGAATTCTGTTTCTTAGGTATGCAGCAGTTAAAATTGTAAATCCCCAAAATTTCTTGCTAAGCTTTGCTTACATATTAAAGCTCGCCATTTTTCTAACAATGTGAGATTGGCACGCTCAGCAACTCCATTTAAAGATGCTGTGTAAGAAGGAACTGGATCTATAGTTACACCAAATTTAGTAGCTCATTTGATGAGTTCACCACAAACATATTCTTTTGCATTGTCACACCTAATTTTCCGTACTGAAGGATTTGCTTTTAAAAAGCATCTTAATTCATTCACAACATCTCTTTTTCTCTTCATCAAACGAACTTCCATAAACCGTGAATAATCATCAATTAATGTCATAACATAACGCTCACCTGTACCATAGGCGGATCAATAGGGCCACAAGCATCTGTGTGAAGCAATGTCATAGTTTCGGATACCATTCGTCTAGGACCTTTTCCTATAGGAGAAGAACTTAGTTTGGCAAAAGTACACACTTTACAAAATTTATCAAAGGTAGGCAATCCAAGTTTTTTTAAGGCTTTATTTGAGGAATGTTGAAATCGTCTGTGCCATATATCCAAGTCATTTTCTTTCGCAGTAAGGGAAGTTTCACAATTTTGAACCAAGTCACAAATATATTTCCCGCTATCATCACGAGAGCCCAAACAAATGTTTTCTTTTTCATTTTCGATGAACATTTTTTTATTTCTAAAAATAACACTATATCCAATTAATTGAATATTCTTTGCAGAAATTAATTCTCCATTGAGTTCAGGAACAAAAAATACATTTTCTAAAGTTGTGTCAATTCCATTAGATGTTATGCCTTTTACACTTCCTATACCTTTCACTTCCAATGCAGTGGTGAGGGATGCACATCGAATATTTCCTGATGACTGTTTAATGAATGAAAACCAGTCTTTCTGAGAGCACATATGGGATGTTGTCCCGGAACCAATAATAAACTTTTTCGGACTTCTGAAAGTCAAATTTCCAGCAGCAAAAGATAGGGCAGAATAATATTTTTCATCAGTCTTCGATTCAGATTTGAATTTACATTCCTTTTTAAAATGACCAACACCACCACAATTCAAGCACGTTTTCTTTTTGCAGAATTTAGAAGTATGTCCTTTCTTTTTACAATGAAAACATATGAATTCTTTTCTCAAAGAAAAAGCCGCAATATCCACAGTTTGTTTCATAAAAAGAATATTTCTTTTTTTCTCGAATCATTCAAAAGGGCTTCAGATTTTATCAAACACTCAGTTACAAAATCTGACGATAAATTCTCATTCGGTTAGCTATCTAATGCAACCTTAACATTTTCAAATTCTGAAGAGAGAGACATCAAAATATAAACGACAGTATCAATATCACTAACCTCCGCTTCAGACATTCGTAAGTCGCCAACAAGTTTTAATACTTCATCTATATGCTGGCACATTGGAACATCTCTGTTTTTTTTAAAGTGTAGCAAGACGTTTTCTCGTTAATATTGGATTCACCGTTCCTTTGTTTTTATAAACAGCATGAAGTTTCTCCCATAATTCCTTCGCCATATTTTCCACGCTCATTGATACGAGCACTTGATCACTTAAGAGTGACATGAGTAATGCAAATGCTTTTTTTCTTTTAACGACATCTGCTTCCTTATTCACATCGGGCTCCTTAACTAAGTGTGTTTCCAATTCTTTTGCAGACAAAACAACTTCCACTCGTCGTAAACAAACTGGAAAGTTCTTACCATCAAATGGATTTACTCCGTATAAATCTTGTGGGAAAGCCATTGCTTATTGATAAATTTATTCAATCGAGCAAGAAATTAAAACTAGAAACAGCTTTTAATTTATAACAGTGAAAACCATGCTCTGCTGTTTAAAAGAAGCTTAAGGGTTTTTATTTAAAAATAATTCAAAATTAAAATTGAAGGAATGAAAATAGCAAAAAATAATTAAAAATGTCTTAGTTAAAATGACATTTAATGACATCTCTTTAAAAATAAATTAAATTAAGTGTTTCAGAATAGATGTTTTTTTATATATTTATTAAAATAATTTCGAAAAAAACCAATGATTTTAAACGGAATGCTACAAATCAATGCATAAGAGTACAAATTTTCAAATTTTGTTTAACAAGTTTATACAATACGTTGAACATTTACTCTATTAATTTGTATTTTGTCTCATAAATTGTATTTTAATTTATTCGAATTCATACAATTACATAAATCCAGCAACTTCTGCGGTAATTATTAAATTAGGAAAAACAAATCTGAAATTAATTAAAAACATAACAACTCTATAGTTCTGTTCATTATTGGATATTTGAATACGTAAAACACATTTCTAAGAATTCTGTGCCTGCTAAAAATAATTAGAATAAAATTTTTACCTTTATTTTTCTCCGGTTATATTGATTTTGCGGTGGATACAGTTTGCCAATATCATCAATTAAATCTTAAATACATCACTGATTACGTGGTGCCTCCTTTGCCACATATATTCAGCAAGGTAGGAATCGAACTAATCCTCTACCTCGACGAAGAAACATTCAGACTTCTTTTTTATTGAATTCTACGTCCCTTCGATGGTGTTGGTATGAGCGCCTGAATCAGAACCCTTGAAATGGAGACAATGGTTGACTCTTACATGCTGAAAGACTTCATTCGATAACAATATTATGCTTTCCAGCAGTCCGAGATAATTACACTTTCAAGCATAACATTTTCTTTCAAAATTCGTAACAAGACTCCTTTCATTCTGCTTTCAACTATTGTCATAAAACATTTCCCAGACTCTCTTTCAACACCTCCAAACAGCCACCTTCCATCAACTTTCTTTCTTCTATTAAACTTTCGCTTTCCAAATTTACTTTCATCAGTTTCCACAATCACGCCTGATGCTCCTATCGATTCATTCGTTTTCAAAGGTACATCTACACGCACCTGAAGACAAAATATTTTCCAATCAACCACCCCATAATATGATACTTTCAACTCATCACATAAAACTTTATTAGAGTACATTTTCACCCACATATACTACATTTGCAATATGACACTCACAGGCAATCGTCCCTGCAAAAACCAGGAACCCTTTCGAACGCTTGTTTTCACCTCATGCTTATTCTTAACATCACTCACGTAACATCTCCATTCACATTTGTCTCTAACATCTATTCTATCATGTCCTAACATTCATACCCAAAATAACTTATTTCTCATCTTTATCATCCAAGCGAAATTTGTCTCGTCACTTTATAGAGTATAATAATATTCAGGTGAGCTCAAATAAAAATGAAGACAGTTTCAATTTCTGTCGCATTCCATTGAAAGCGAAATCCAAAATCTAAACAGAAATGCAAAGATTTACAGCTCTCAATTTTAAAAAAAATGAAAATGGCGAAAGTCAAATATTGTGCAAGCGTTTCACCCCATGTGAAGAGGTGTGACATTTCTTCGCTATACTTGGCAATTAATCGCTTTCGTTAATTTGAAAAAAAAATTGGTAAAGGGAAAAAATTACCAAATTTTGCTAAATTTGGAGATTATTTTCGCTTGGCAAGCTGTACAATGCTCAGTTTAGACGAATAGGTATTTTGAATAATGAGACATGGATAATTGTGGTTGTTTGTTTACAAAATAAATATTTTATTTTTGTAACTTTTAATTGTAAAAATCAATTTATTTTAACCCTTATTTCATATTGGAAGTGTATGTCTTTTCACAGATACCTATATTTCGTTGGTAATTAGAAGGTTTTCAAACCTGCAGTTTTCAATTTTATGAAAAAAGGGGCGTGACACATTGTTATTTTTTTCAACACTAACAATTTTGTGAAAAAACATCTAAATTCAATTATTTTGCATAATTTAAGGAATGACTCATATATTTTATATAGACTGAAGAAGAAAAATGATTTTTTATTAGTTTTTTTCTTTGCGAGCTTATTTCGCACATTCAAAAGGTTCAGCCCGATTAAAGAACCAAAAATGTGATTTTTAAAGCATTGTTACCAGTAAATATAATAAATAAAACTTTATAAATACAGGTTAATAATTGTTTATTGAAAAACATGGAAATAAAGCTTTTTTTATGAAAAAAGTCAGCTGTCTAATTAAGATGGTTGATGTAGTTCTTAAGGCAAGTGTATTACAAATATGACCAAATGCCACTGCCATCTGTGTAAGGCTACGATTCAACGAATTGGCTAAGAAATCAATGTGATGAATGTCTGTTCTCATCAAATTTATTTTCTATTGAGCATGTGGGCTTTATCAAAAGTATATTAGCGTGCATTTACATATTTCTGTCTTTGTTTGAAATGATGTATCGACTTTGTCATGTTTTCATCAGTGTAACAAAGTATTAGTTGATTAACATTTCGTATTTGTGAATAAGAGTTCTATGTGGAACGGAGGATTATTTTTTGTTCATGGATATCAAAACAGAAATATATAAACAGGAATTCATTTTAAATTATTGAATAAAGCATTACATTATACTTAAAATTAGTTATTTTGCTAAAATTTTCGTGGAAATAGCATATTAAATCAAAAGTAAAATAAAATATCAAATGAAATATTTACATATTTGTTTGTAAATTAACTTTGAAATATTCATTAAATGAAAATATTTGGAATTTTTTTAAAATGACAAATTCATTTAGTCAAGATTTTTTTGACAAAAATATTTTATTATTAGGGAATCTTATGGTGAATAAAACATTTTTATTTACGCTTTTAAAATTTCTATAATTATAGGAAATTTCATTTTTAACTCCACAGATTATTTTCAAAAATAACAATATATTATTCAAGATGTTTTTGACAAAAATAATTTTTAATGCTTGAAGAATCACATAATAATTATCCATTTCATTTGCACTTAAAATATCTATAATTATAGAAAAATTAGTTTTTTTTAATTTTAGATTATTTTAATAATAATAATTCATTTAGAGGCAGGACTTTTTTTGACGAAAATAATATTTAATGTTTAACAAGTCAAATAATATCATTATATTCACTTTAAAATTTCTATAATTATAAGAAAAGTCAAATTGAATTATTTTAATTCCAGATTAATTCTAACTAAATTACCATTTTCAAATCAAATATCTTATATTTATGAATAATATTTCCTTCACATGAAATTTCATCCTTTAATGAAATCAGAAGGGATGAGCATTTCTTTTAAAAATAGATATTGTAATTATTTTCCCATCCCGAATCTTTAGCAAACGCAGCGTGAACAGAAAATACGAAAAACATCAAAAATGAAGAAAGAAACAGTTTGTTCCTTTCTTAAATCAACGAATGAAATATTGCTTTCAAAGTAACGAAATGTTGTCTAGCAACACACACACACATAACGTTCTTGAAATAACGAAAATCAATTTAATAGACAGTTCCTTGAATAATGAACAATTTTCCTACATTACGCACAAACGTTCCAGATAACGTGCTGTTACTGATGTTCCAGTCGACAACAATTTTAATTTAAAATTACTCCGCCATATAAAGCGATAAATCGCCAAATTGTATGACACATTATCATTGTAGCTCGGAGTAATTTAAGGGTCTGTTATTGAATAACGCTATTTTTTTTAAATATCTTACTATTCTAATATACAACAAATAACAACAAACAAATAACTGTTATAAAATAACAAACAGAAATAATGTTCATATAACAAGTTAAAATAACGACCATCTTTACAAAATACCATTGAGTTGTAAGTTAAGGCTAACATTAAATGAATTGGCGGTGATAAGTCTACGCAATTAGCAAGTGTATCTTCTTGTTAACCATGGGATCTTTATCAAATGTATAATGCCGTGCATTTACATATTCTGTCCGTTTGAATAGATGTATCGACTTGTTATGTTTTCATAAATGTAACAAAGTATTATTTAATTCATCTTGTTTGTGAATAAAAATTTTATGTATTAGTAAAACAGTGGATTATTTTTTGTTCATGGATATAAAAGCAAAAACATATAAAGAGGAATTCATTTTAAATTACTGATTAATGCATAATTTCGTAATTTGCTATTTAAATTAAAGCAGACTATTCATAACCCAGCATATATAAAACCACTTTTGAACGATATTAGACTGGCACTTAAGAAATAATAGGGATGCTAAAACTAAACTACAACGACATTCTTATTGTATACCACCAAATGAATACAACTACTGCTTTCTAGTACGCATGCGTCTGAATTCACTTCTGGAGTCAACTTTCTGGGCTCTATCAGTACCTTCTAATAGTAGAAAGCCTGATTACCACGTGAACAAATAACTGTGACGTTGTATCCAGAGGCTGACTATCACCTTCTATAGCTAAGAAAGCTGGAACACTCTCTTGTGATGTCACCAAGCGGTGGCTGAAATCAAATGCGTTCAAATGTTCTAGCAATCAATTTTATACTTTTAAATTGATTCTGATACTATTTCCACGAAGAATATTGAAAAATTAATAGCAATTATTTGAAAAAATTTATTCAAGTATAGCTAGTAACAGTTTTAGCTATAACTTACAATTGTGAATAACAAACTTTCTACTCATATTAAGATAGTCTATGAAATGTTATTCAATATTGGAATTCATATTTTAAATTAATTAAATAAAATATAAATATGTGATGATTATTAATATACCAAATCAAAATGAAATTATTTTTATGCAATATATATATATATATATATATATATATATATATATATATATATATATATATATATATATATATATATATATATATATATATATATATATATATATATATATATATATATATATATATATATATATATAATGAATAATTTCTGTGCATTTTTTTTAGTTCGGGTGCTATGTTTTATTCTAAAAAACTTATTAGCAGCACAATCTATTATGAATTAAAAATATTTCTTTAAAATCTTTTAAATGCAAGCACATGATTAATTTATTGATTATGATTATTTATATATTCCATTTGTATAATAGATGTACAGCATTTAATGGATGATAACTATTTTGTATAATTGAAGTGGAAAAGAGTAAACCTCTTAATGACATCTTTATTTGTTAATTATTATCAACATCAAATAAAGATACAAGGTACAGAAATACAATGTAATTTCGGATATTTTAATTTCACGACACTTCCATTTCCATTTATACCATTGAAAACTTCAACTAGTTCTTTAAAATTTCACTTGGTTTTAAATTCAATTCACACAACTAGAAGAAAATTTAAATTAAGAAAGCTGATATACATGGAACAAAGAAATCTCGGTTTTTCTTTTCTAATAATAGATTATTTATTTGATATGATAATTAGGATGCATTCTGAAATTAATTTCGAAATAGCTTAGAGTTTATCTATTATTGCAGTTTTCTTTTAACTCAAACTTTTTGTTATTATTAATAAATTTAAAAATAAACAATAATTTTACTTTTCTTTGACAATATAAATTTTAATGATATGATTTTACGCTTAACAAGTTTTAAAAAAATTCCATAGGAATTCACTTTTTACTTCATTTGAAGTTTTTTATTATTATTAATGTTATTTAAAATGTTCAAAAATAAAATAACAAGAAAAAAGTTTGATAAATATGTGGATGTAAAATTCTTCATGCGCATTAATTTTTTTTCATGTACATGACATATGCTACAGTTGTTGGTTAAGATGTTTTCTTCAAATGTTTCTAAAAAAATTGGTTGTAGCTTTAATAATATGCCCAATTTCCTTAATTTCTCTTACATATGTGTAAATCAAGACTATTCATTACACGGAAGGTGACTGGTTGAATTTATTCCCTCAAAATTCCCAATATTACTCAAAGTTCCTGATTAAATTCCAATGATTTAAAATTCCTAGGAATATTACATTTAAATTTGCGAAAATAAAAATTTCAATTTTTTTAAACTCTTTATCATTGTAAAACTCAGTAGAGAAAAGGTCCATTATTGCAAACATCCCACAGGAAATGCTTGTATTCAAGAACTTTTAGATGCAATGAAATACTACAAACTCACAATCTGACAAAGAATAAATTTTCAGAAAGAAGTCGAGAAGATACTATCATTAAGAGGTGGCTTCTGGTAAAATTCTTCGCCGTTCAATTTCTGCGAAAACTCAAAATGCGGTCTTCATTATGGTATTTGGATAAAATTCTCGAAATAGACATTTGTATCCAAAAAAAGACTTGAAAATAGAGCAACTCTAGTCATCAGCGAGTTCAATTTGTAGTTTCAATACTACAAAACTAAATGCAGGCGTGTTGTTTTTAAAACCACATGCTCACACGAACTGTTAAAATTGCCGTAAGAACGATGCAACAACACTTTCATAAAAATCAAAAACCAGTTTTCTGAACATTTTAATAAATATGTATAGTATAAAAAATTCGGATTTGATTTTTCCGTAAAGTGTTAGATTCTCTTGAAATGGAGAAATTAAATTGGCAAATTCTTTTATGTTTCATAACAGTAGTATTTCTTCAAACGGTAATGTATGAGTAGTGATATCAAAAGATATAAATGTGACACATATTCATACGATGCTAATATGTTTTTCCTATAATATTTTTAATAGCTTTTGAATGCAAAATAACTTTAAAATCTACTATTTTTTATTATGTTCACAACAATGTATTTATTTGCATATTTTTTAAAATAATGTAGTAAATATTTAAAATTTATATATGCTTTCTTTGCAATATAAAAATTATAATATATTTTTTATTTCGAATGTTATAAAATTTTTAATGGTATTCAATTTAATGGAATTTAAATTTGAAATTACATTTTTAAATACGTCACAAATGTATTGTTTTTGTCAGATTTTTATTTTTTGACAAATACCTGAATGCAAAATGTTTCATGCGCATTAACGTCTTTCCCGCGTCCATGGAATTTTACGACAGTTGCTCGCTAGGAATGTTTCTTCAAATTCACTCATTTTTCTTCAAAAGTTCCCGATAAAAATGAGTGTAACTTCGCACAAAACTAAAATTTAAAAAAGTTTTTCTCAGACATTTTTATGAAGAATGTTGTAATGGGTGTTTAAACTTTTTTTATTTAACAAATGTACATGATAAAGTGTTATTTTTGAAACGTTAATTGACATTTGAACAAATTTGCTCTCAACTTAATGCATGAATCAAAATATTGTTAGAATTTAAATAACGTGAATGGAACTGGAATTTATTTAGCTAAATATGAAACTATATTTGAACTAAGAAACTATATTTGATTGATCTGTTTGGAGTGCAAATCTTGAGGGTAGATAAGGTTTTTCCCTCCTCCTGAAAGTGGTACAGTTTAGATTCTACATTCAACGTTTCCGCTGCAGACACGATAGGAAAAGAGAGGTTAAATGAAGCATTGAGTATAGTCTCCATGAGAAACGAAAAAACACGGGAATGAATTTATTTTATTACATCCAGTTAAATATGTGAGAGATAAAATAATTTCTAATTCTTTTAGTTTTATCGATTGATATATGATATATGCTGGAAGATTTGCTTTAGAGGAAACAAAGACAGTTTTCATAGTTCGAAATTTTATAAGGACACGTTAAAATATCTCAGTAAAGTTTGATCTAATGTTTCTAGCAATAACGGAACCAACCTCGTTTTCGTTGTACTTCAACTTACGACTTAAAATAAACTTAAGACAACTTAAGACATTCAACTTACATAAAAAAGTGCTATTGTCCCAAAACTTAAACTAATGGTAACCGTCACATTAACTTTATTGAAAAAGCTATCTTATATATTATTGCACCTGATTACTACGTTTTCGAGTTGCTAAGACAATATAATCGATTTTGCAAAAACCAGAGATTCAGACTTTAAATTCACAACAGATTCTCTAAATGACATTTTGTCTCGTCATAAACCCTTACAATTAAATTTGACAAATTGTTAAATTAAAAATAACTTAAAAATTAATTTTGAAAAAATGCATTATGTGATCTTCAATGTATTTTAATAAGCTTTTTGATTTCCTTTCAAACAATAAAACAAACTTTGATTAAAAATTCAATAAAAAGTAAAATAATACTATTTAAATATAAAATTATTGTTTTATGTATGTCACACGAATGTATTGTTTGCCTTAGATTGTAATTTTTTTAACAAATATCTTAATGCAAAATGTTCCATGCATATTAAAGTTTTTCCCGTGTCCATGGAATTTTACGACAGTTGTTCGCTAGGAATGTTCCTTTAAAATTTCCCGATAAAAATGAGTGTAACTTCGCACAAATCTAAAATTTGAAAAAAAATTTCCTAAGACATTTTTATGAAGAATGTTGTAATGGGTGTTTAAAATTTTTTATTTAACAAATGTACATAATAAAGTGTTATTGTTGGAACATGAACTGGCATTTGAATAAACTTGAAAAATTTAAGGTATTTTTTGTAAAATTGAAAAATTTAAGGATGTGTATATTTTTGTGGTTATCGAAATTCACTCCAAAGGTAAGGGGACGGAGTTAATCTCTTTGTAAATATGCTTCTGCACCTTCCATTCAATGCAGTTTATGCAAAGAAACTGGACTTGCCAAATATCAATAACTCTCAGAATGTAGAAACAGCAGTCAATCACTTAATGGAGAAATTAATGAAACTTATAATGAAAACATGGAAATTAAAATGCGCATAGAAATCAAATACAAGTTTCTTAAGGAAATTAGCGAAATTTTTAAAGAAAATACTGCGAAAAATTTAAAATTAAAAAAAAAAAACTTTAAACCAATAAACGGAAGCATGGTAAACGAGGTTTGGTATTAACTAAAATGGAAAAACTGAGGATTTCACCGATAGCATGGCAAAACCATTCAGTGTTAATTATACAGGCAAAGATACAAATTTTGAAAATATTGTCATTCGAAAAAGTAAAAATTTCAAGCTCACACACAAGGTGAGAGCGAAATTCAACCAACAACAATTGAAGAAGTTCAAGAAATCATCGAAATTTTAAAAAACAAAAAATTAACAGGGAAAAAAATTTCCATAGTAAAATGATAAAACAACTTCCAACATCATACAACAGCTAACTAACATTTTCAATGAATGCTTTATATTAAGCTGTTTTCCTTCTTCCAGGAAATGAACTGCAATTATCATAATCTTAAACCAATATGACCATGCTATGCCAAGCCACGATCAGTTTACATCCCTCCTTAAAAAAAAAATGCTTGAATAAATCAAATACAATTGAATCAAATGCTAGAAAATCTCCCCAATTAACAGGATAGATAACGTAAAAACTCAGCATCACCTAACAAGTAAAAAACATAATCGATTTCATAGAATGAGGCCTAATGAGCAGAACAAAATCTTCTAACGTCATGCTTGACACTTCGACAAAGCTTTTCATAGATTATGTCATGGTGGATTCACTTAGAAACTGATAAAAACTTATGCCAATCGAACAGTCATCAAGCTCCTTAAACATTTCTTACGAAGAATAAAATCTACACCAGAGTTAACAAAATATCCTCAACTACAAGGTCGATAGAGACCGAAGCACTTCAGGGCAGTATCCTAGCACCTATCTTCTTTTTATTTTCCTTAAAAAATTCTCTTTAACAGATTCATACGTGAATACTGAGATGCGTTCCTATCACATTCCTGTACACGCATGTCTGTTATTTAATTAACATATTGAAAACAAAAATATGGAATAATGATGAAAAAAATTAATACTAAGTGCCTTTATTCCCAGTATTTATTCATCTCAAAAATACAATTCAAATTTCTTAAGACTTGTTTCGCATCATGAAATTATCCATTTTTCAAGGTTGAAAATTAAATATTTTTTAGTGAACATGAACATGAACATGAGAGAAATCCAAAGCATATAACGGCGTAACCGATTTTACTTTTCCATCTGAAATAGAGATAAATAGGCAATCACAGCAATGAACTAGGGAGGCGGGGCATCTGGCAGAGAGAGAGAGAGGAGGTTAAGGTTCGTTGTAATCCTCGGAAAGCTATTGGCCGTTCCTGTCAGGCCGATAAGTACGGAAATGAGAGTAGTAAAAATTCCTAGAGAAATGAAAACTTAAGAGAATAAAAATGAAGTAAAATAGTTGAAAGACAACTGACAAAGTTCCACAGAACTATAATAGAAGAATTTATTCATATTTACATAACAAAGCATAGACAAAAAGAGATCAAAAAGAAAATGTAAGCAAAAGACACAAAGAGAATGAGTATATGAATAAAAATACAAAAAGAGAGATATAAGTGGGATAAACATGGCTACACATACATTATTTAATTTTATAATTTATTTAATTTTTATTTTATTTTATGAACACTATATATAATTATATATATACTATTTATGTATGTATATATATACATTTACTTAAAGTAAGGATATAGTTATATATAAAGAATAATAAAAAGACTAAATGAATAAAAGAAGTAGATATAAATTTGATTTGTACAATTAAGTGTGGGTATCGAACTGAAGATAGCCAACATGCTATAGTGAATAGCAAGAAAGAGTGAACACTAAAAGTACTAGTTGATAATAATGTTAGATTTCTTAGAAATTATAGCATCGCTATTCATGAAAGCAGCTATTGGCCTGTATTTATTATCGCCCTTAGGATTTTCGCATTTGAAAATGTTATTAAAGTTTGCTGCTGTGCATTTTCCTGCTTCATTGAAGAAATTTAGGTTTAACTTGGCGATATATTCTTCCATTGTGTCAATTTTTAGATTCTTTGTGAATAGCTTTGTTCTTAAGGTAATATGGTGTTCCTAACATTTTCCTGAGTATTTTATTTCGAAAAACATTAAGTGAGTGGAAGTCTTTTGCCGTACCTGTACACCAGGCTGGTGAGGCATATATTACACATAGTCTAATCATGCTGGTATATATTAATTTTTTAAGTGTGATATTAGTTTTACCATGATTACCTAAAAGTGGTCTTAACTGCAGGAACATTCCTTCTGCCTTTGCTGTGACTTTTTGATATGATCTGTCCAGGTTAATTTATCATTGATTGTTAATCCAAGCTTGGTAGCTGATTTGACTTTAGGAATTTTTTTCTTTAAACATGTAGATGTCTCTGTGGGGGTTCATCTTGGTTTTTGGAGGACGTAGCATGAGTAGGTTGGATTTTGTGGTGTTAATAAAAATTTTCCATTTTTTACACCATGTTTCAATATGGCGAATCTTGCGTTGCATTTTCTTTAAAGCGTTTTCTGCGTTTTTGAATTTAATAAGAAGGCCTGTGTCATCGGCGAAGAAGGCTGTAGTGCTGTTGTAATCTGTTTTAACTATGGGAAAATCCACCGTATAAAATAAGTACAGTATTGGGCCTAGAATACTCCCTTGTGGTACTCAAGTATTAATAGCTCTTGATGTAGATAATGAGCTATTAACTGTAATAACGAATTTTCTGTTATTAAGATAATTTTTAATGAGATTTCTATAAGATTTTGATAAATGTTAAGTTTTTGCATTTTATAAATGAGGCCACTGTGCCATAGTTTGTCGAATGCTTTGGAAATGTCAAGCATTAGAAATGCAGATTTCTCTTTGTTTCTAAAACCTCTTCCTATGAATTCCAGTATGCGAATTAGTTGTTTTACGTGCTGAGATTTCTTCGGAAACCATATTGCTGATCCAGGTAGTTTGTCCATATAAATTTTAAGTCTATTGTAAATTACTCTTTCGAAAATCTTCCCCAGAGATGGAAGGAGGCTAATTGGCCTATAACTGTTACGCATTACAGGGTCTTTTAGTGGTTTTTGGAAAAGAATGATGACTGCTTCTTTCCATTTGTTTAGGAAATAGACTTGATTAAGGCAGTTGTTAAAGATTTGAACTAAAATTAAGATGATGTTGTTTGGTAGAAATTTAATCATTTTATTGGTAATTTTATCTATTTCCGGTGCTTTTTTAGGATTCATTCCTTTAATTATAAGTTGATGTTCTTCTACGTTGATGGGTTCTAAGTTCGATTCTGCATCCTGGTTGCTAAATTTGTTTCTGACCTCTCTAAATAGGTGTTCTTCAAAAGCATCACAATCTTCTATTGGATTTATGGTGAATTGTTTTTCCATATAATCTGCAAAGGCCTCGGCTATATCTGTGTCGGTAAATACCAGCCCCCTTTCTCTGTGGATGGATCTTTTGATTTGAGTAGTTCGTTTGAAGGATTTGGCTAATTTCCACATTTCTTTGGTGTCTTGTGTAAAATTATTGATTTTGCGTTCCCAGTTTTAGTTCTTATGTAAAATGAATTCTTCTCGGATCTCTCTTTGAAGTTTGTAAACTGTAGTTTTAATGGAGGGGTCTAATGTTTTCCTATATTGTTTTCTTAATTTATTCTTCATTTTTTATCTTTTCTCTGATCTCTCTAGGAAGAACAGTAAAGTTGCTTTTCTGTTCAATTTCTTCTGAGGCTTCTTTAATAGCATAAATGATGATGTCTTGGATTCTATCAACATGTGTGTCAATATCCCTAATATTATTAGTGGGAGCGATTACTGTATGATTTATCGTTAGAGTGTTAGTGAATAGGTTCCAGTTGGTTTTGCCTATTATATTTTTTTGTAGTGTTATTTGATGTCCCACTGATAAAATAACCGAAAGATGACCGGACGAGAGGACATTTATAACATCTTCGGCTATAGGAATTTTGGAATTTGTGATGGCAATAACTAGAATGGCTGGACTATGACAATTGAATATTGGGTAATAAGTTGGTTCTATTGGTGAGATAACTTTTACAGAACGCTTGATGATCAGAGGCAGTAGGCTTTTGCCGTTATTGTTATTATTTCTGCAGTTCCAGTTAATTGATTTTGAATTTAAATCTCCAATGATGATAGTATCCATTCCTGTGGGGAAGGGATGGTTAAGATCTTCGTTTATAAGGCTTCTGGAGGGTTATAGGTAGTTGGGCTTTTAAGATTTCTACGGTTAATAAAATCTATAATAATGGAAATTTCTTCATAGCCGTCTCTGCGTTATTATTACTATATTGAATGGCTTGAATACAGTTTTTGATAAATATCATAACTCCTCCACCACGGTGAGTAAGTCTGTTAGTGAAGTAGGTGGTGTAGTTTGGGAGTTTATGAGTTCGATTCCCGCTTGCGTGTGTCTCTGTAATGCAGCAGATGTCTATGTCGTTTTCTACGATAAATTTCTTTAATTCTACGAATTTATAAGTAATGTTGTTTGCATTCCAGTTGCAAATTTGCATTACTTTTTATAACTATTGTGATTATTCATGATTGGTTTCCGTAGATTGACTGGTGTTTCCTTGTGTGGTATTGATAGCATCTAGAACGCCTGTTCTATTAATATAGTATACTACCCAGCAAACACAAACTGCCGGCAAAAATCCGGGCCGCTGCTGGCCAAGCCGGTTTTCTGTTGGCCACGGCCAGCCGCTCATGGTTGTTTGATGGCCCAGCTCCGGCCAATACGGCCACGGATGAGTGCTGGCCAAAATGAACCGGGCCGGTGCTGGATGATAAGTAGTGGGCCAACAGATTTTGGCCATTGTTGGCCCTGAAGCTGTTGGCCAGCAAAATTAAGACAATTAGTTGTAGCGCTATTTTTTATTTTATCGGCAAAGACTATTTTTTTCCAAATAACTATTTTTTTGTGATGTTAATTAATTTTCATTTAACTTCTTACTTTTTAAACTCTTTAAAAACAACTTTTCAGAAAGAAATCTAATTTTCACATTTATTGTGTATTCCGCGTGACAGTATGACGTCAGATACTGCGAAATGCTTGAGTCAGCGACAGCCATTAATGTGAAATGGCGGAATGTTGTGTCTGTGAGCTAAGAGAAATATAAGGTAAGTAAGCATTTATTATTGTTGTTTTTATCAGGATAGAATTGTTATGAATGAGATGCAAGAATAATATATTTGTTTCATGTTGAAATATTATTTAATTACTTGTTAAGAAAATTTCATAAGCTGTTGATAACGTGACAACAAAGAAAAACATTGGAAAATGTTTGTCATTGTATGTTTTAGAATAATTTCATTACCGTGTGAGGAATAGAAAAATATATCATGCACAGAAGCATTTTTTCATTCCATATATTAGTTATATTTAATCAATTAGTATAATAAATTTTTCAATGCTCAATTTTTTGAATCGAATTTGATTGCTACAAAGTTTAAACGTATTTATTACATTTTTTGTTTTTTACGAAGCAAGTTTATGGAGTCTAAAAATATTCTATTTGAAAGCGCTTAGATGTTTACTTTCAATAAATTAATATATGATATTGTAGCATTTCTGATCAAAAAATTATGTGCGAATTCCATATAAACTTTAATTATTTTATTTTTAAAAGGCTTTCTTATTTACTATTATTTTTAAGTCAATTTTTACTGACCGAAATATTTTGTCTTATAAGGATTCGTGGTTTTAAATTTTGTATACTCCTCAAAGATCTGTTTTAAGGAATGAAAAATTGTACAATGCATAATATTACAAAATATTTTATTGCATATATTACCTGGTTTTTATGTATAATCCTGTCAACCATTAAAATCATTGTGAATTTCTTAGCGAAATATTATTGCATCTAAAACTCGAAAAATTGTATAAACTTGAAAATAGTAAATTTTAAAATTTCTATAGGAATCTGACAGATTAATTGCCACAAATTAATAAAAAAACATCTAGAATTATGTGGTTGGAAAATTAATATTAACACATATGAAAAATGTTCATATGGAACAACATTTATTATATAAATTAGTTGTGTAGCATGTTAACTATTTCCATGTAAAGAATGCTGTCAGATGTAACAGCTTAGTAGTTACTCTTGTGTTTACCTTATTATATTTAAACCATATTTTATGTTTTTATTTATGATGGAAAAATTGAAGTATGAATTAACAGTAATTTCAATTTGTTTTAATGAAAATATAAGTTAACTAGAATATTTGTTCCTTTATATTTTGGAGAAAGTGATTAACATTTCAAGCATTTGATGATACTTTTGACATTTTGATCTCTTGATTCTTTTGTAGTAATGTAAATGGTTTTACTGTTATAGTAAATAGTCGACCGGATAATGGGTAAATGATATATCTAATCGTATATATATACACATAAACATACAATTAAAACATAATTTTTTTTTCCTTTACCGATTTACAAAGTCTGATTATGATAATATTGTCCTATATATAATATTGTCAGATTGAATTATTTTTATTTACTTTTGATTTTTCTCTTCAAGGAATTGAAGTTAAATAAAGAACTTAAACATAATTTTAAACAGTAAATTAGTAAGGTATACAAGTAAAATGAGTATGATATGAGAAATAGTTAAAAAAAAAAGTTTATTATTTTTGATTTCATAAATACCTCTAATTTTAAAATTCATTATACAATTTCTAAATAATAACAAATAATTAAAATATTGCATTAGTAAACTCCATGTTTATTTTATTTTATCGTTTTAATATAGTAAGCATAATTAGGTTAATCCTCCAAACATTTACATATATGTATATATATAATTTCTAAATTTATTAACTGTTTTTAATTTCTCGATATCTCTTTTGTTGTGAGTTTTATTTGTGTATTTTACAGAAAATACAGAGGTTAAAGTCATTTTTGATAGTTGACATTATTTTGTATGTTGTTTTTCTTATTGTAATTTATAACATAAAACAATTAAACTTAAAGCCCAGATATAGGTCGAAATTATTCAAAACACCACTTGTTATCAAAGAGGTAAAGTTTTGTGATATCCATCTTGAGAATAATTTAATCATTTTATTAGAGAAAGAATATAATTTAAGTTTAATCTTATTTATCAGTTAAGCATTTAATATTTTAAAATTAATATATCATTCATTAACATGTTGGATGTGTTTTACAACTGTTCTACATGATGGACCAGCTACATGAATTGCAAATGATTATGAGATCAAAACTTAGAAAAGAAAATAGTATTGCCCAATTACATAAAGGAAATAGTTAGGTCTTCTTTATTTATATGTTTTATCCTTTTTCTGGCTGCTTGCAAAACTTTAATTTGTTATAGAAATTTTTTTATCAATAACATTTGGTATAAATATATTATACTGGAAAGTGACCTTTAATAGGTATTTTATGGTTATATGTAGTCTCGATCAATGACCACATCTAACCATAAATACAAATAATTTTTCCTTAATATTTTTCAATATCATTGGTAATTACAAGCCAGATAATTTATTTCTTTGTGTTACAATTTTTTAAATTATTTGTATTAACAAATAATTGTAAATAATATAATTCTTGCAAAAAATTATAATGGTAAATAATATTAACAAATAATTGTAATTATAAATACTATTAGCTAGTAAATATAGGTAATATTTTTTTGTCAGGCAGTACTTGGTTGACGACCCTCTTCTGGTTTTGGGTTTTGGTTTGACGATCCTCTTCTGGTTTTGGATTATTGTAGAGTGTACAACGTCATGGACTTGGTCTAGGCTGCTGGCCTTTGGGGGCATGCAACAACAACAACAATATTTTTAAAGTAAAGTAACAAATTATTGCTTATATTTATTATTGATGGCTATTTTGCTAATATTTCATGTTAATAAGATTTTGCATAGAATATTGCATAAATAATTCAAAATTATATTTATGTTTTAAAATTCATCAATATTAATTTTAATTACTATGATTTTATAAACTTTACTTATCTGTAATTGTAGTTGTGTGTAAAAAATAATTTGGTAATCATTGATGAATATTTTATTAACCATTTTTTATTAGTTCAAAATGATTTTTTAAAAGCATGAAATACAAAGTGTATGTTATAAATTAATTACATTCTATTATAACCTTGAAAATGTAAAATTCTGCTTAAAACATTACATTGCATTTTTGAAGTCAGATGTTTAGAATTTTTATTAAGTCATTGAACTGAAATTGTTTTCATATAACCCAATTATTTGTCTCTATTTTTAATCAAAGAATTGTCAGAATTGATGAATGTTGATTTTTCATTTGTTACTTAATGTTATTTATTATAATGTGTATGTATATTGAAATATCAATATGAATATAAACTATAAAACTAAACTCTGGCAGGACAGACCACATGGGCCAAGGCCTACAGTGCCTATTTTCCTGACCAAGAGCTCCTGGGCTGCAAAGCACATGTCCTGATTAGGTGCTCAGCATAACGCAAAACACCAGTGTTTAGTTCCCAAGCATGCTTATTGTGGACATAATTTACTAATAACCATTCCCCCTTTTTTAAAGAGATAAAACTAAAATTAAGTAAAAGAGTCCATCATAAAAGATTGTATTAGTAATTTTTTTTATGAGTTATTAATTCTGAATGAAAATTTACATTATTATAGGCATTCACAACCTATTCAAGTGCTTGGCTTGTTTTGCTTTGACTGTAAATTTAATTGTAAAATATTGTAAGTTTAAAAATAGTTGTGTTGGATTCTCCTTATTCAAATAATTAATACTGAGAAATAATACCTAAATACTAGAAAATAAGTGTTATGCATGAAATATTAGAAATGTTATCTTTTTTCTTCTGATTTATGAGTTTTCTATAAAGAGGTAATTTATTATATTTTATTTTTCTTAAAATACTTTACTTTGTTAAATGTTAAGACCTTTTTAATATCAAAAATTCACTTGTTTAAAACTATCTATGTAGATTGACATTTTTCTTAGAATTCATAGTTCTTGTAAAACTAACAACAACTAGTCCGATATTCATAAATTTTTTGCTATTGGTAAATGAACTATTTATACAATACTTAGAGCCTAGACTTGTTATAATAGAAGAAAATAGTGCCAAAATATAAGCGAATAAGGAGGAGCTCAAATATTAAAATATTTCTTTCATTGTTAAGAGAAAATACAAAATTAATATTGATCACTGAAATTTAAAGTGAAAACTTATGCACCAATTCAATATAAAAGGATAACTTCCAGCATTTATTTAAACAAGAAATTCTTGATTTATTTCTTAGTGAAAAATTGTATTGTTCTTAAAAATTTTATTAACATATATAAATATAAAGCAAACAGAAAAAAAGTAATTTACTACAAAAATTATCTTTGTTAAAGATTTCTCTTTTCTGTAATTATTTTTTTAAATAATTCTGAATTTATTTTATTACAGGTTACAAAAAGTAATCTGAATTGATGTTACCTGTATTAATTTAATTTGATTTTTATTTTCAGTAAGTGTTCGACAGCAAAGAGAATATTCTAGCATTTCGCAACACAAAATAGAAGAGTATGTAAGAAATTGGCTTCGAAATGCTCCAGATCGGGAAGGAGGAAGGAACAAAAGAAGAAAACTTTTAAATTAAAAATACTGTAAATAAATAATGTGAATGGATTTTTGATTGTAAATAAAAAAAAATTTTATACAGGATCTGTCTCGTTCTGAGCCATCATTAATAAAAATATCATTGATATAATATAAATTATCTAATATAAAAAGTTCAGTTTATGTGTGTTTAGTTAAATGTGTTGCATGCTTTACAAAAATACAATAAAACAAATATCATAAAATAATTAACTTAGAATTTTATGTATATGTTCATCCGCTGAATTTAACAACAGAACTGAAAATTTAACAACAGAACTGTTAACAATGAAGTGAAAATTTCTCAAAGATATATTAAAATGTTTATTGAATAAAAATAAATAATTACTGCTAATTCAAAAGTAATCTTAACAAATTGGTAAAACATGATTATAATCAACATATAAATGAATTCTATTAGAAAAAATATTTTAGAAAAGAACCAAATCTAATATAAATATTTATTTATACAAAAATAAACTAATATTTACTAGCTCATTACAGTAAAAGCTGAAAATTCAAATTTTTGAAATTGTTTTAATTTATATATAATTATTTCTTAAGAAATAAAAACATATTTAATGTTATACTGTTAATATATATGTATTTAAATTAATTTTAACAAAAATAAACTGTAATATTCATAAGCTCATTATAATAAAAGTTGAAAATTAAAATTTTTGAAATTGTTTTAATTTATATATAATTATTTCTTAAGAAATAATATGGGAAGAGAGCGGCATCTCTAAATAACCAAAGCAGATTCAATTTAATGCATTTCCAATATATTTCAATAGTAACTTTACAATATATAAATTCTTAGCAATTAAAAAATGGGTAAATATTTCATTTTAATCTGTAGAAATAAAATCAAAGTTATAATTGGCTCCACGTCGGTTAAAGCGGCCACTGCCGGCCAAACTGCAAAGGCCCGACGGATAACCGTATACGGGCATGTGCTGGCAATTATACGGACCACACACGGCCAATACGGCATTGCTGGCCACCCAGCGTTGGGCCAACAGCGGACCGTACTGCCGGCCCAGCAGCAATGACGACGACCACTTTATTGACGGAGCCGACGAGGCCAAATAGCGGCGGGCCGCTGCTGGCCAAGACGGCTGACAGCAGCGGCCCGATGGATGCCCGGCATCTTTGTGTTTGCTGGGTAATAGTTTTAATTTATCTAAAACTTCTTTGGCTTCTGAAATGGTGTCAGTTGCTGGGGCTTGGGCGAATGATTTATTTTGGACAACTACTCCTTTAACTATTTTAATTGCATTGGTATTGTTCGACTGTTGTGCCGCTTTTTTAGCATCTTGGAAGATTTTGCATCCTCTGTAGCTAGCTGGATGATCTCCGCTAGAGTCAGCGCATTTGGCTGGCTGTTCTTTTGGCTTTTTACATTCAGCTGTAAGGTGTGTTTGTCCACATTTCACACATTTGGGAGTGTGCTTACACATTCTCTGCGAGTGGTGAAGCATTTGACATGTATGGTACTGTGTCGGGCCGTTCCTATTTTGTACGGTTCAATGCGGACTGTACAGTTATTGATATATTTGCATTGATAAATTTCTTTGGCTTTTACTGTTTTAGACATAGTTATAATAAAGAGTGGCAGTTTCTGAACGTCTCCGCTGCGTCTTCTAGTCATCTGAGTTATTGATGAAATGACGAAACCCTTATTAATGAGAGTTCTTCTGTAATATCATTTATAGGTGTGTCTATAGGAAGATCACGAATGACAACGCGCAGCGGCTTCTCTTCATTTATTAAATAAGTATGATATCCAACTTGGAATGTTTCAAAAATCGTAATAGCTTTGCGATGGGAATCGCTGTCTGATGTTTTAATTTTACTTTCGTGCGCCGAGCACTTGGTGTGGTAGTTTTTCAATCCAGCACGCATAAATGCTTGATTAATATCTCGCCAGCTACATGTAGGGTCCTTAATATAGTTATCGGTGGAATTTTATTAGAGGGTTTAGCTAGAGGTTCCTCAGGTGTATCTTCTTCCACTGTGGGATTTGTTTGGGTAGTTTGTGGTAATTTCCTCATTTATTTCAATAATTAATTTTTTGTTGATCTGTATACTTTCCACTGGAGTTCTTTGATCGTTTCGGTTTTTCTTATCTTCAAGAACTGAGTAAGGATTGTTCGTTGGAACTTTATATTCTATATTGTCATCAGTTGTTTCTATGTTCGAGTCTGGATCAGTTTTGTCTTTTCCTTTATCATTGACGGGCTTGGGAGCCGAGTAGAATTTGTTACACACATAATGTTCACTCTATCTTGCTCCGCAATTTCTTATTAGAAATTAATTTTAGAACTTGTATAAGTGGCACTTTATAAATTTAATGGTAGTTTCTATCAAATGCGATTACTCCAAAGAAGTGTTGTATTCGATTATTTTGTTGCCGAAAATAGCTTATATTTTGCATAAACGTTATGCAACAATTTTTATTATTCTTTGAATTTCAGAAATATTTAATGGTTGGGTGTTTGGCATTTTGTCCATAGGGATATCTATAGATGATCACACCTGGCTGTCTTCATGGTGTTATCGGAATATAGACTCTTTTTTATGTTTGTGGGGGGAAGATTCCTCAAGCTGTACCAGAGATCTTAAAATGTGTTATGGTTTTATTGGAATATTATCGCAATTAATGCAAAGACGGTGGGCTCTGTTGCCGTCTCTCAGGATCTCCATAACTCGATAGTGAACGGTTCTAAGACAAGTAACAGTAATAGTAAGGTCTCTTTTTGCTTTTATTTCACAAATCTGTGATTCTTTTTTACTGCTGTTTCCTGTTAAACAGTATCTTGCAACTGCTTTCATATCGTCAAGAGTTACTTTGGAGGTATATCCGTCATTAAGGTTTCTCGCTTCCGTTGCAAATGAATCCCGTCTTCACTTCCAGGGATTACGCAAGAATACATATTTTGCTTAATTTTTCAATCTTTCAATTAATAGAAGTGTCTAATAATTTTTATTAATAATCATATAAATTATTAATAAAAATTTATAAACTTGGCCCTCCATTTAATGCATGTATGAAAATTTTGTTAAAGTTTAAATAACGTGAATGGAACAGGTATTTATTTAGTTAAGTACATAATACATTGTTAAGTACATAATACATTGTTAAATGCCTACTTGGATTTTCTTTCTTAAGCTAGATTTGATTGATCTGCTTAGAGTGCAAATCGTAGGGGCAGAATAGGTATTTTCCTCCTCCCTAAAGTAGCACAGTTTAGATTCTATATTCAAGTTTTCCTCTGCAGACAACTGACCATGGACTATAGTCTCCCTGAGAAAAGAAAAAATAATGGAATGAATATCTAAAGTTACCTCCTGTTAAATATATTAGAATTTATATTTATTTTTTTCGCTCGAATACTTTGTTTCAAGTGAAATCCCGCCTCTGATCTGTAATCCGTGACATTATTTTCTAAAGAGCAGGTAGAACATCTAAGAGATCCTGATAATAGCAAATAGTTTCACTGCCTTTCACTAACAAGCGAGAGCGGAAGATCATAAGCTTTTTAACTGATGGAATTTAGATTGTATGAATTTAATCTTTTACAACGAATTTTTAGGAATTTTACCGAAACTGTGTTACATTTTTTTATTATTTGTTAATTTATTAATTATACATACTGGTAGATAAAAATGAGAATATGGATTTGGTTTTCACTGTTCAAAATTTTATATTTACAGATAATATCAATATAAACCTTGATCTGATGTTTCTAGCAATAAAAGAAACTCCATCGTTTTCATTGTATTTCACATTAAGAATTTATGCAATATACAGGGTGATCATAATTAAACTGCAAATTTAAAAACGCTGTAAAATAATGAACCACTGGACCGAAAGACCTGAAAATTCACCAAAATGTACTTCAAACAGGGGGATTTTGTTTGATGTGGGGAAAAAAATTAGGAAAAAAAGTGGCCTACAGATGGCGCTAAACAGGTGGTTATATGTAAATTAACGTCTTGTATAAAATGCTGAGTAGCTTGAATTCTCGTTAATTGTCGATGGTGATGCAACGCCATTTTGGAAATGACCGTATTATCAGCCGACATTTTCCAACTCCCTGGCCGCCACGATCACCGGACATCACTCCCTGTGACTTTTGGCTCTGGAGATTTCTGAAAAATGTTGTGTACAGTTCTCCACTAGACACCTTAGCGGATTTGAAATGCCGCACTACTCAGCACGTTAACAAAATCAGCACTGATACACTCCAAGCTGCTGTGGAAAATACCGTTTTACGTTTACTCCTCCTAACAGAAAATGGTGGACACCATATTGAAAATTTCTTGAAGAAGACTAAGGACAATTAAAAACCGAATTATTGTTGGCTTTTTCTACGGTTTTGGCCCCAGGGCAATTAAAAACCAATTTTTTCCTATTCGATGTGGCACCACCTTGTCGCTCTGAATAGGCTTTACACCAAGAGTGCCACAACATCTGCCTGACTTACAATAGACAACTGGTTTAACGTTCAGCTTACAGCCACAACTGATTATCGTTCATGTCAGAATTCATGTAATTAACCCACAGCCGCCTGTGCAGCGCCATCTATAGGCCACTTTTTTCCTAATTTTTTTCACACGCCAAACAAAATCCCCGTGCTTGAAGTACATTCTGGTGAAATTTCAGGTTATTTTGACCAGTGGTTCTTTTTTTACACCGTTTTTAAATTTGCAGTTTAATTATAATCACCCTCTATTTAAAAGAACAATGGGTAAGAACTTTTTTTTTTTAATATTGAGTTGAAATTCAGAAATTAATCGTTATTTTCAATTAACTTCGGTATTAAAAAACCAGTAACAAAATTATTCAGTAAGTGAAATATCCGAAAATATATCCGTGCCATCTCACACAGATATTCTAATTGGAGGAATATTTAATGAGAATTTAAAATTTTGAAATATTTATAAAGTGTGAGAATTCAATTTTTGTATTGAAAAATATATGTGTCATTTGCTATGGTAATTTGGTATCCAACCTGCATTCTTTCATACTTTACTCTTAATATTTATCTAGAAGATCATTTGCGCTTTTTTCATTTATGGCCTAGCAGAAGTGTTAAAGAAGGGAAAAAAAGAAATATAATTTAGACCTAAATTATGAATATAAATGTTATTCTGCAATTCGAATTATATTTGCTTCAAAATTATAAAACAATGTTTTAAATTTTCATTTTATTATTTATACTACTAATGAAAATAATTATTTATATAATTTAGTTTTAGGTATTCTCGGACTCTTTATTCATTTCAGAGGTGTTTTCACATGATCTTCCTTTTTTAAATAATTTACTATACATAAAATCATATTTGTACAAAGGGAAAATCAACAACTTTGTATATTGTTCTCATTTTTTTTTTTTTTTTTTTTGCTTGTTTGAAAATAAAAGTAATTTGTAGAAGCTTAGTGTCAAAGTATATGGGTTATCAAAGTATTTTAGTTTGCTTGAAAAATTTGATTGAAAGTTTGTGCTCATAAGGACATATATTAGTATAATAAGTTTTGTATTTCTCTTGTTACTTTCTTTATCATATTTCGTAGGTAAAGAAGCATCAAATAATTGATCGAAGTGAACAAAGCTCCTAAACATTACGCTGACTTTCAACAGTCAAGTTATTATTGAAGTTTCTACAATAAGATGAAAGGACTGATATTTTTATGTTTAGAACTTCTGTTAGTTTTTATTATTCATTACCTTTTAAATAATATTATTTTCTATTAAATATTTTTTTGTATAATTCTAATAAAGTTATCTAGTTGGCATAAAAAAGTCATTCATTTTCAAAAAGCTACACTTTAAAGAAGAGTACACGTATACACATAAAAGTTGCAGGAAAAGGACCCAAAAGTCACCAATATTTGGCATCCTCAATAAATGTTCATTGTGTGGATCATTTTTTAGAGACATGAATCATCTACAAACGATAAAGAAATGTATTCCATTAATTTTTAAACAAAAACTACTGCCATTGAGTTGAAGATACTAACAAAAAATTCTTTATTTAGATGGTAACTTAAAATGAGCAGCTATTACATAGAACGAAAATATGCAAAGACAAAAAACATTTTCTGCCTTTTAATTCATTTTGGCCAAGCACTTCGTTGTCATGCATTTCAGAGGTGCTTTTTCATGACGAGTAATTTATCCACTCCATCTCTATACAATACCAACGTTCAAGTAAATTACTTATCACACCATCTATTAAATGGAAATTAAAAATTACACATAAACCAGAAGTTTTCATGCACATATAATGGGGAATAAAATACGCTGGTAAATTGAATCATAGTAATGTAATTCCTTGCTAAATAAATTTTAATTAACTGAAATTCCGAGGTCAACTATCTTTTTAACGCAATATTTTTTAAACAAATTGAAAACCGTGAACATTTATATAACTTAGATTTAATCTTTCAGTTTTTAAAAAATATAAACACTTATTTTTAACTACTTAATCTACTCAAAAAAACATAAAACGTTTCAATCAGCTTAGTGACCCCATCAAAATAATATAATTCAAAAATGATTGGAAATAAAATAAGCAAATTCAAATGTCTGATATTAAGTATACTATTTTTAAGAAAAAGATTAAATTGATCTTCTAACAAAGAGTGCTATTTATAGGCAGATAGCATGACGTTTCTTGTCTTTGCATCACCCCATAATCTTAAGAAATGCATCTTTTTTCTGAATCTCACAAATAGTATAAGAGTAAATGCCTTATAATACATACATACATACATATATATATATATATATATATATATATATATATATATATATATATATATATATATATATATATATATATATATATATATATATATATATATATATATATATATATATATATATATATATATATATATATATATATATATATATATATATATATACAAAGAAAGCAGTTAAAGACAAAGCAGTTATCTGAATTACGCCCAGAATGCTTAAAGGAGAGTTTTCGCAATAAAAATACAAATTAAAAAAATCTGCCTCATGTGCGCATAAAGTCACATTTGCTTCACATTTGAATTTACCATTTCTCATTTGAATCAAATTTTAGATGAAATTGCTTTTGTTCAACAGCTTCCCCTTTTTTCAGAAGTATATTTAGACTAATTTAATTTATCTGTAGGATTTGCTTTACCATTCCACAGCCATTAAACCTTCATGCATGTATTCAGTAGTTCTAAAAAGTTGGTGTGAATCCGAGTCATTCATGTATGAGTATGCTATTGTCTCTGATGAAATTGTTAATTTTATATAAAATGTGTTCTACTATTTTGCTGATGTTGAGAGAAGGCCAATTGGTCTATAGTTTCCTGGTTGTGTATAATTTTTGCTGTGTTTTCTTATTCGTTTTATGATAGCTGTCTTCTAAACATTTGCTAAGTGTGTTAATTTTATTATATTATTCATTATTTGTGTTAACTATATATTTTGTGGTGAGTAACCTTAACATGCTATTATTGATTTGATCATGTTCTGAGGCGTATCTGTTTTTTATTATTTTTTGATGCTTTTAATAATGTTACTTGGGGATATTTGTATGGTGTTTATTTAAAATTTTATTGTTTCTATTTTTTAATTGCATTTTCAAACATTTATTTTGTGCTTGTAGTGTAATGTTGTTATTTTCAAATTGTTTTTTTTTTTCTTTAATGTTGAACTATCATTTCTGTTTTTCCCTGTGGTGAAGTTATAATTTTGTCGTTATGTTGGAGAACTGAAATTTGCATGTATTTAGTTTCTAATTTCTTTTTTGGCTCACCATCGAGCCACTCTCGATATTTAGGTTTGTGATAAGTTTTTCCCAGTTTTTATTTCTTCATAATTAAATAATAAATATTTAATTTTGCTATTTCTTTCATTGAAGTGTTTTTTTCTTTCCTTTTAAATCTCTGTTTTTGGGTACTTTCTTTCTTTTCTTTATGGAATTTTGATTTCAGCAGGGGATGGGATCGTTCATGAGGTACTTTTTGTGTTGAATTTTCGTAAGTTGGTTTAATGTTGTTCATGATTTTATTGATTCTATTTTAAAGTTAAGTTTTAGTTTTAATTGGTGTAAAGTTTATTGAGTTCTTTTTGAAATTTCATCCAATTGGTTTCACTGTAAAGTGGAAGGAATTTTTTCTTGTAGATTTAAATTAACTGATCCAAGTAAAAGTAATTAAAGATATTTTTGGAAAGAGTTTTGAAAACGCCATATGAAATTGAAATTCTAGGCTTAATGATTATGCGAATGCGTGCTTGTAATGTTACAAAAAAAATTATATCTAAATTATCCTCAATGGGTTATTAAATTTGTAATAGAAGAACCACAAAAGAAAAATTTATCTGACGATATGACTGAAAAAAATTATTCTTCCAAGAAATTCTACAAAGTAACCTACTGCTCCCCGTAATTTCCCTTCGGGGCTTTTTGAATTTGGACTTCGATGTAATTTGTTCATACGAATTATTAGGTGATGAAATGATTCAATATTTTATAAATTAGAAAGAAAGGGATGAAACAAGTCTTAGGGTTGAAAGGACTTCACATGTATTTCTACAAAACTCATGGATTTGCCTAAAAAAGAGGCGTGGTCAAGTTGTTGGAAGCATGTAGAAAGATCTATTTAACTTAAGGCTAATTAAATACAAAACAATTAAAAATATAAAAGCTAAGAGAAATAAACCTCTTATGTATTACTTTTCAGTACAATTACTTTATGGAAAAATTTTGCATTATAAAAATATAAGTAAAATATCAAATTGCACAAATGCCATTTAATACCTTACCTAAATAAGTTAAATAATTTACTACCAGTTTCTAAATTGTTGATATTAAAATATGTATTTTTGTTTATTGAGGTCAGTGTGGCGGTTACATCTCTTTTAGTGTTTGTAATTGCAAATATGCGATTACGAATGTAAGTACAGTAAGACACAAGCGTCTCGAGCCAGAGCCCGGAGCCTCGGCTCCCAGAAGATTTTGGCTATGATTCAGTGACTTGGCGATGTAAAGAAAGCGATAAGTTTCTCTGGCTAGGAAGTTTATCTCATTGTTAAACATGGCGGATTTCACAGCTACGCTTTCCGTTTTCCTTTAGAAATATGTATCGATTTAGTGTTGTTATATTTTTATAAATATAACAAATTATTAGTTAATTAATTCATCGGGAATATAATTTCTTTGTATTATAAAAACAATAGATGTGTGTGTATTGCGTTTATATGATCTTTTCCTCTCTAGCAAAAAACAATTTAGTCAAATTAATTTTATCATGAGAATACAGAAATAAGAAGGAAACGTGATAATGCAATTCACACTTCTTTGTTACTTTCATATTATCACATCCACCTTATCTGCGAAAAAATAACTGGCTTCAGCACCATAAAAATACAAATAAAGTTGTTATCTATTTCTATTTTAAATATAGTGATAAGATATAAGCAAACTATTCCGCTTTTCCTTCATATTTCGAAAAAATATTAAAACTTGCAAACATATATAAACAAATCGACTAACACGAACCTCGTTTCAAATTAGAACGGGGAATAAGAAAACATAGGGTTACTAATATTAAGTCTGAACAATAGTCACATTTTACACCGCCAAATTATTTCAACTACTCTCTTCAAGTGCGCATGCGTTAGAATTCCCATTTGGAGCCGACGTTCCTGGCCCGGTCTCGAGACGCTTGTCAGTAAGACCCGTTTAACAAACGTCTCGAGACCGTGTCCGGAACGTCGGCTCCAAATGGAGAATGAAGAGAGTAGTTGCAATAATTTGGCGGTGTAAAATGTGACTATTGTTCAGACTTAATATTAGTAACCCTATGTTTTCTTATTCCCCGGTCTAATTTGAAACGAGGTTCGTGTTAGTCGATTTGTTGATATATGTTTGCAAGTTTTAATATTTTTTCGAAATATGAAGGAAAAGCGGAATAGTTTGCTTATATCTTAGCACCATATTTAAAATAGAAATAGATAACTTTATTTGTATTTTATATGGTGCTGAAGACATTTATTTTTTCGCAGATAAGGTGGATGTGATAATATGAAAGTAACAAAGAAGTGTGAATTGCATTATCACGTTTCCATTCTGCTCTGAGCAGTCGTAGTGTGCGGACGTGATTTCTACTTCCTCCTGAGTTTGCGAACCGGTTCTGACTGATCGGCGTTGACGGATGGCCGCAGCTGGCGGTCCTTCCCTTCTACCCCTCGGTGGTGTGATGCCTGAAAATGGCGCACCGATAAACATGGATGTTGCTGATGCTGAAGGAAATATTATACCTCCTAGTTCGGGAAATAGTCATTATGCTACGACTACTACTGAACAAAATGGAGATGTTATGGAATTTCAGGACCTGACCTCGGATAATCAACCTGGCGGAGATAACTGCGGAGAAAGAGTACAGCGTTATACCAAGTGTGCTTCCCGTAAGGATGTGCGAGTTAAACAAGTGCTGGCCGCTGATGCTGAAAAGACCCAGAGTGTTATGTTAAGCCCTGGGCCAGAAGGCCCTGTTAAGGGCCAGCAATTAAATCAACCCAGTACCAGTGAAGCAAAATGTGCCTTACCAAACGTGAGTGAAAGTGTGTCTTCAAAAAGCGCGTGTGATCGTGTATCTACAAAAAATGTGAGTGTTCGTAAATCTACAAATAATGTGTGTGAAATAAGTGATGTGCAAAATGTGTGCTACCCCAACATGGATTATTCGCTAATGATCAAAAGCTACGTTCCTAATTACGATCAACTAATCGCAGTTGACCCAAGTGTGCCGATCACTAAGATCGAGAGATGTAAAATACTATGTGACCTGAAAAAGAGCAGTCAGCTCTTGGTTATTTGTGCATCGGCTCAAACGCCCATGATGAATATGTATGAAGGATTGAACCCTAATAACTGGAACTACCATTATGGAATATACCAAGAGGCGTTCAAAGCTTCTCAAATGCTTATGGGTAAGTACTCCCAAATGGGTTACTGTTTAATTTCCAATTGTGACTTGCATGATGATAATTTATTTGACAACACTATGCTTAAAAATAATGTAAATATTCCTAACAGTGTATCTAGTAATTGTAATGATAACGTTAATACAGTTAATAGTACCAAAGGTAATAAAAATAAACTTAAAAGGAAAAACATTAATAGAAATGCTAACGTTAAAACTATTAAATCTCTTAGTAAAAATAGCAAAAATGTATACTCATCTGATTCTGAAGGTTTTGATAATCATACTGTAAATAATATGTATAACAAAAATGATAGTAAAATGTGCAAACCTAATGATAACACTAGCTTGAAGGAGGTAAATGTTGCAACTAATGTTAATCCTCAATGTAACCCTCCAATCCTGAATGAAAATCCAATAAATGATAATGTTTTTGTTACTAACACTAATATGCCCACCACTAGTCGTGAGGGTGTTATGCAAAGTCCCCCACCAATCAAACATAAAAGAACAAAAACAATTGAAACTGATGATGAGGGATTCCAGAAACCCAAAAAGACTGCCAGTGTACCCAAAATATTTAATCAACCAACACCTATTGAGGTAAACAGATTTAGTGCACTAAGCATTGACGACAAAAACGTAGATACCTTTCCTACTATTCAAGAAGCAAATGATAACCCCCCATCCATATTAAGTTTGAAACAAACTATAACATGCTAATAAAAACTTTAAAAAACAACTTCGACACGAATCTAACGGCGAAACTTAGTGGGGAATTCCTAAAGGTTTTTCCTACCAGTTCAGATGCTCATAGAGCAATTACTAAATATTTAACAGATAATAATGTAGAATGCCTAGTCCTAAATTACAACAAGTATAAACCTATAAAAGCAGTCATTAAGGGACTGCATCCAAGCACCCCCATTAATCTAATTAATGAAGAACTTAACGATAGAGGGTTCGAAGTTGAAAAAATTGCTGTGATGAAAAAGCATAGAACAAAAAACCACATCCCCTGTTTCCTTATAACGCTCAAACATAATGAAATGGCGAATAAAATATTTGAAATAACTGAGATACTAAATGTTATAGTTAAAACCGAAAAATATATAAATAAAAATCCAATACAATGTTATAATTGCCAACAGTTCGGCCACAATTCAACTGTATGTTTCTTGAAACCAAATTGTGTCAAATGTGGTCTAAATCACATGACTCGCGAATGTAAACAAGACAAAATTGAAATCCCTAAGTGCTGCAACTGCGGCGGGAACCACACGGCCTCTTATGCTGGTTGTCCGAAGAACCCAAACAATAAAAAGAGAACCATTACAAATAATCATAATGCTACAAGTTCGAATCCCGTTAGATCTGGGATGTCATTTGCACAAATAGTTTCAGGAAACCCCACTAATCATACTGCTACCCAACCACCTCAATCCATACTTGATTTAACAAATCTAGGTAATATGCAAAACATAATTAAACTACTAAATGAAATTAACACAATACTTTCTTACTTCCCTAATCTTTTAAATGCTGTACCAGTAATGGAAAAAGCATCTCATCCTACTGATAAACTGCACATATTATTGAAAGCATTAGGGGCAAATAGTAACAATAATGACCAGACCCCATAAATTAAACTTAAGCATTATGTTTTGGAATGCCAATGGCATTCTATCTAAAATAGCTGAGTTCAAAAATTTCATTAGGGATCACTGTCCTGACATAGTACTACTCCAAGAGACGAAGCTGACTAATAATAATAGATTTAACATTCCCAACTACTCCAGCTACAGAAATGACCATACTGCAAACCAGGGAGGAACTGCAGTCCTAATTAAAAATAAGATATCTCATTCACACATCCCCACACCAACCCTCGAGTACACTCAGGCCACTATTATCCAAATACATGTAAACTCCAACCTTGACATAAGCATTGCTTCTATTTACATACCTCCTCATAATAATCCCATTGAAAATGATATTAATAAACTGATTAATCCTCACAATAATATCATCCTTGCAGGGGACCTCAATGCCAAACATCAAAACTGGAACTGCCAATACCGAAACAAAACGGGAAAAATTATATATGATATCTCAAATGCCCTAAATATTAATATTTTATATCCCGACAAACCTACTCACTATGGCAGAAGATTCGGAAATTTTATTGACCTCATGCTATGTAAAAATTCCCCTATCCCCATCAAACTAAACACCATTGAAGACCTACCCTCGGATCACTTCCCGGTCATGGCTCACTTTGGAAACGTGATTAACCCAACAGTCAAACATACTAAGGTTAAAACAAATTGGAAGAAATTTAGAGATACCGTCAATAATAAACTCTCCAATGCCCCCAACCACAGCGCGGTCACACCCACTGACATTGAAAATAAAGTAAATTTTACTAACAACGTCCTGCAGGAGGCACGAGATTTAAGTAAATTTGAAATTACTATCAAAGGCACATCCAATCTCCCTATCAGAATAATAGAACTTATAAGGGAAAGGAACAGGCTAAGAAAGCAATATAACATTTACAAACTCCCTACCACTAAAAGGAAAATTAACGAATTAAAGAATAAAATTCGACTAGAAATCAACTCACACAATGAAAACAAATGGAACGAATATCTCACTAACTTAGATTCCCAAGATGGATCGTTATGGAAAGCCGCAAAGAAAATAAATTCTCCCAAACAGTTCTTCCCCGTGTTAACAGATGGCGTCACAATCGCAAAGACAAACACTGAAAAATTAGAATTAATTGCTAACAGCCTAGAAAAACAATTGAAATTAAATGACATTGGAGAGATCTCTCATCAAAACTTCGTACAACAAACAGTTAACAATTATTTTAATAATTTCACCCACCAAGTAATTCCTACAAGCGAATTGATCAAAACCTCTGAAGTTGAAAACATCATTATGAACCTGAAACCCAAAAAGAGCCCAGGAGATGATAATATTAATAACAAAATGCTGAGGCAAATTCCAATAGTAGCTATTTGTTATATCACTGATATTATTAACGATATCCTAAATATTGGATATTTTCCCAGGCAATGGAAAAATGCTCTAGTTGTTTCAATTAGGAAACCGGGCAAAAACCCAAAAGACCCAACTAGCTATAGGCCTATTTCGCTGTTACCATCGTTAGCTAAACTAGTTGAAAAATTCATTCTTACTAAACTTCAACAACACGAGCAAGAAATCAACCTATTCATCCCCCATCAATTTGGTTTCAGGGCCAAACTATCAACGACCCACCAACTCTTAAGAGTAACGGAAAATATTTCAGCCTCTCTAGGAGACAAATGCTTGACTGGAGCACTTTTCTTAGATGTGGAAAAGACATTTGACAGAGTTTGGCATTGGGGTCAACTGTACAAACTTATTAATAACAACTTCCCCCCTATCTTGTTAAACTAATTAAGAGTTACCTCGAACACAGAACATTCCAGGTTAGGATAGAAGGTTCACTTTCTACAAGGAAAACCATTGAGGCTGGGGTTCCCCAGGGCTCCCTATTAGGACCGTTTCTTTTTAATATGTATATTAACGATATCCCACAGAATTTTCACACCATGCTTGCACTGTTCGCCGATGATACAGCCATTCTGTCTTCAGGTAAAGATCTTAATATCATACATAAAAACCTCACCAACCACATTAAAGGTATTGAAAAATGGCTCACAAAATGGAAAATCAAAATCAATGTTAACAAAAGCACTGCAATCATGTTCACTAGAAAGATTAATAGGTGCAAACCACTCGAGCTTTACGGGGAAAAAATTAACTGGGAAAACACGGCCAAATATTTGGGAGTGATCCTAGATAGAAGGCTCACGTGGAAGAACCAGATCAATAGTATCATAAATAAAATTAGAACTAAAACGACCATATTATATTCTTTAATTGCTAGGAAATCAAAACTCTCCATAAGAAATAAAATTTTAATTTACAAGCTTTATCTGAGACTCACAATGACTTATGCATCACAGATCTGGGGTGGAGCATGTGTCACTTCATTAACTAGACTCGAGGCTCAACAGAGCAAAATTCTGAGATTAATTAGTAATGCTGAGTGGTACTTCAGAAATTCTTTAATCAGGAATAATCTAGGCATTATCACTCTCAATAAATACATCAAAAACCTAGCTCTAAATTTTTATGAAAAACTTTATAAAATTGATAACAGATGTATACAAAACATTCCTAATTATGACTTTAATCACTTTAAAAACTTACACAGACCCAGAGCGGTGCTAAGGCCCAAACTCGGATTAGAAAATCTCTGATTTCTGATTTTATACTCTCATCTCATGTTTATTGTATAGTACTTAAATTTTATTATTATTATGTCTGACACAAATTTAACTCTATTATCATCATGCACTCACTTTTTACCCATGGGAGTACTACCCGAAAATAATGTAAATTACTTTATATTGTAAATATATAATTAAATTTGTTATTATTACTAAATCTGTAATCCCAACTATGTTATGTATTATCAAGATCAACTGTGTAAAAATTGTGTTAACACTATAATCCTGTAAAATACAGTTAAGGAAAACTACTAAATGTGTGCATTGAAATGTTTTCTGATTGTGCTAAATAGCACCCAAGAATTGTATATTGAAATTATTGTAAACTTCTTGCTCTGCACTTTTTTGAGCCAGCTGGGTCAAGATAAGTGCACTATCTTTCAGGAAGGGACTCTAGACAGTATGTACTATGTTCAACTCCTCCTCTATTCTGTAAACAATATCTTATGGACCCCCAAATTCTCTACACTGAGGTAAATGGCTTTTGCTAGAAACCTCGCACAAAAATTTAGACCAAATTTGTTTGTTTGTATCACGTTTCCTTCTTATTTCTGTATTCCCATGATAAAATTAATTTGACTAAATTGTTTTTGACACTATCGTGCTTTAATTATAAATTAGCATCTCAAGTCTTTTTTCCAAAGCCAAAATGAAAATATCTGTTAATTCAAAATAAAAATTGTTTAAAGCATTTTTTGCACACATGATTTGTTTTAATAAACTTTGTATGTAATATAAATTTCAATAAAAAAACCGCTGAATAAAAAATATTTTGCTATTTAGTGTGTACATTGTCTATGTTTTAAATTAAAAATTCAAAATAAGATACATCACAAGTTGTAAATATTGAACATCTGTAGTTCAATTTAAGAATGCGACTCATTTATTTGAAATACAAAAAGGTTTATATTCTTTAAAAACGGGAAAATTTATAAATTTCATTTATATGAATAAAAAGACACTCAGTATAACATTTCATTCTGATTTTTGTGTTTTAATAAAGATATTATAAATATAAATGGGAATAAAATATCGTATGTAAAAAACTGAGGTTGAAACTAAATAAATTTTTTTCACTAAATTTCTCAGAATTCATATAACATTGGGATGACTCCGTGCCCAAAGCCACAAATATTGCTTCAAAACTTTTTTCATAAGCAGCTCAATTTTGAGCTCCAGATTATTTTCCTATTCTTGTTAGCAGTTTTACTTCTAAAGAATAGTGTACAAATATAAAATTAACTGAAAATGAAAGAGATGAGTTCTCGAAGAAAACTATTTCAGCAGAAGGTACCCAGTGAGGATGTATTTGATGAAAAAATATACTGTTCTCATGATGGTGATGAATTTGAACAGTGATTAAAATAAAGAATCTGAATTAGGAGAAATATTTTTGTAAAGAAACAATGAATCATATAATATTAACTACAATTCTTCTCTTCCTTTAGATAAATCAAAATATCAAGCTAAATAAATTTCAAAAAATAAAATTCTTAAGTAGAAACTTCGTATAAAATATTTTTCAGCTACTTTGTTTGCAATAATGTCAAAGGGGTTTATGTTTGATTATGCATAATCTGTTTAATAAACATAACAACTTACACATTTATAAACAATAGTAAATTATTTATGAATAAATAATTAATAGTTCTAATAATGCATAGGCATTATATTCACAATGAATTAATAAACAAATTCTTTCTTATTTTTACGAAAATATAACAATACTAAGTCATTTAATCTTTAGAGAGGAAAAGATCATGTAAACGCAATACACACACATCCATTGTTTTTATAATACAAAGAAATTATATTCCCGATGAAATAACTAATAATTTATTATATTTATAAAAATATAACAATACTAAATCGATACATTTTTCTAAAGGAAAACGGAAAGCGTAGTTGTGAAATCCGCCATGTTTAACAATGAGATAAACTTCCTAGGCAGAGAAACTTATCGCTTTCTTTACATCGCCAAGTCATTGAATCATAGCCAAAATCTTCTGGGAGCCGAGGCTCCGGGCTCTGGCTCGAGACGCTTGTCCCCGCTTAACCAACACCCCCTAGAATACATGTATTCTAGGGGTGTTAGCTTAACGCAGGGGATGCTTTCCATCAAAGTAGAGCATAATGCGAAATAGCGCTAAACGAAGCTATCTTTACATGTAAATATTGGGGTTAGGGGAAGATGGCTAGAAAATCGGTTAGGTATTAAATTTAAAAAGTATGTTTTTTTAATAAAAATAAAACCAAACATTTATTTCTTAAGGCCCAAATTAATACCACATTATTATTTCTTGCAAAAATAAAAACAAAATATAAATAACAAAACGAATATTCTTAAAAAATAAATAAATAAAAATAAAATTCTAAGTCAGTCATATTTAGTTAGCCTTCCGCGTTTTCAGTGTTCTGCCTTTTTGTGACAAAAGCATCTAATGTTTGACTTTTTCTTTTGCGCCGTTCTCTTAAAAGTTCTTCATAAACGGATTTAGCATCTCTAACACCACGCCTTACTTTTGAGCTCCTGTCAAAATTCGGATCATTTTCAATGAATTGATCCATTATTTCAGTTATGGTAGACAAACTCCTTTTTACAAACGCCATCGAAAGTTCTTTTTGCTCTTCTTCTGATATCACTGCTGTCAACATTTTTGTTTTCTTCTTGTTCAGTTAATTCCTTGAGCTCATCATTAGAAAGACTAGCCGCTGCTTCTTGAATTATTTCTTCGACATCTTCCACATTTACCCCTTCAAAACCGGTTTGCTTCTTTAATTTCACTATCTCTTCCACTATTTCATCCACATCGAGAGAGTGTCCAACGTCATCGCTCTTACTTTAATCCGCCCAAATATTCTTCCATACTCCTTTCAAAGATCTTTCTGTTACCTCATTCCAAGAAAGGCCTTTGTTTTCTACAGCATCCACGATGTTGTAGTTTTTCCAAAATTCTCTTATGGACTGGTTCTCTTCTCCGTCTGTTTTTTCAAACATTTGCTTAAAGGTTCGCCGCAAGAAATAAGCCTTAAAATTTGATATAACGCCTTGGTCCATTGGTTGAATTAAGGCAGTTGTGTTAGGCGGCAAGAAAACCACTTCAACTGGAATGCATGTTGTTAAGTCTGATAAATTTGTTGGGTGGCTTGGAGCATTATCAATTAACAGAAGTGTTTTTTGTTCAAGTTTTTTAATTTCGCAATAATGTTTAACAGACGGGCAGAAATGTTCAGGGAACCAATCCTGGAAAATTTTCGCAATTATCCATGATTTTTTATTAGACTCCCAAATTACAGGTAAAGTTGATTTAGATATGCCTTTCATCGCTCTTGGGTTTTTGGAATGGTAAATTAGCAATGGTTTTAATTTAAAATCTCCATTTGCGTTAACACCTAGTAGAAGGGTTAAGCGATCTTTTGCAGCTTTAAATCCTGGTGCCCGTTACTCTTCACGGGATAGAAATGTTCCTTTCGGCATTCTTTTCCAAAACAAGCCTGTTTCATCAACATTAAAAACCAATTCTGGAGGATAGTTTCCTTCTTAAATTATTTTTTTAATGTCGCAGGAAATTCAGCCGCCGCTTTTGTATCACCACTTGCTGCTTCTCCTGTAATCTTTATGTTGTGAAGGTTATTTTGATGTTTAAATCTATTAAACCATCCTCGACTAGCAACGAAAGTTTCACTTGTGTCAATTGTCTCAGCCTGAATGTAATTAAAAATTCTTCTAGCTTTTTCCATTATGATAGATTGGCTTAATGGTATGTTGCGGTCAATTTCGTCGTCAATCCATATAGACAGTCGTTTTTCCATTTCCTCTATGATATTATTTCTAGAACGGGTAATTCTAGTTGCAGAGCTTGACGTAGTTGTAGTTGCCGATGACAGAATTTTTTCTTTATTCTTCATGATGGTCCTCATTGTTGAAATGGCTAATTCAATGAAGCACTAATTAGTGTTTGACGTTCGCCAGAATCTAATCTTCTTATCACTTCCATTTTAGTTTTGAGTGAAATGCTTTTTCTGGTTGCTTTCTTTTCTTTTTCATTTTCACCCATAGTAAAAACTAAAGATCAAAATATTTGACACTGTAATATAGTTTTAAATATGAAAGTTAATACCTACTTACAATAATGTCAACAAATGTTTCCAATAATAAAAATATGTCTGTACAATACCGCACCAAACAAGAAATACAAGTACTCTCTTTCGGATATGTATTTGAAACCTATCGCTGCATAATATTTCGGGGAATCTTCGTATGCTGCGAGTGATTTCGGGAAATCCCCGGGTTGAAATAAAAGAGCGCTAAGCCGAAACAGCGATAAACGAAACAGCGTTAAGCGGGGTCTTACTGTATTATGCTTCTAATGAAGAAATTTTTAGAATTTCCTATTTATAAAAATAAAAAATTCTTTCTTTCAAATAAATGAGTTGCAATCTTAAATTAGACTGCAGATATTCAAAATTAAAACTTGTGATGTAACTTATTAAGTATTTTTAATTTTAAAAAATAGACAATGTACACAGTAAATAATAAAATCTTTTAATTATGTAGTTTTTTATTGAAATTTATATTACATCCAAAGCTTATTGAAACAGTTCATGTGTGCAAAAAAAAATTTTTATTCCTATTAATTTTATTCCTATTAATGTTTATCTTTATTAAAATACAGAAATAAAAAAAATTGTGTTAATTGTAATCCACCCTTCTTTGGTATACGTATTATCCCATCGACCACATCTGCGAAAAATTAAATATCTTTAATGATGCGATTTCTAATCATATGAAATACAAAAGGCGAGAAAGGTTGATGGAATAATACATATAAACACACACTTTTTTTATCTTAATCGCTTTTCACTCTCACAAAAGAAATAATAGGATTATAAATAAACAAATCGAAGACCATAAGGCTGCTGAAACTAAGTCTGAACAATATTCAAATTTTATACCGCCAAATTATCGCCACTACTTTCTTCATGTACGCATGCATTAGAATTCTCATCTGGAGCGACGTTCAGGGCTCCATCTTGAGACACTAGTGTCGTTGAGCAGGCGACAGGAAATAGAGGAGGGAAATTTCAACTTAAGGGGGTTGTTCAGTCTTCTGCGGATTTCGCATTCCAGAAAGAAGTTTTGGTGCGCAGGACTTGTCTTTAGGGAGTATTGGCCTGGTTGGCAAAATGTTCTCGAAGCTCAAGCGGAGCACAAGTTCCCTGTGCTTCGTTAACAAATACACTTCTTTTTTACTAGGTATACTTAAGCAAAGTCCCTGCTTCCAAATTAAGAGGAGCTCCACCCAATTTCATTAATACAATGGCACGCCCACTGAGTGCAGCACTACATAAAGCACTATACTTTCCAATCCTCAAAAAGGAAAAAAAAAAAATTACGGGCCGGACAGTTGAGGTAAAGAGTAAACTTTTTAATTACATCATTTTGTATTGAAGAAGTTTTCATCAGTATTCAACCTGTACACTGTATTGAAAATGTGCAATTTTGAAATGTATGAAGTGACTATAGGATATCAATAAGGTTTTCACAACAATCATTTTAATGCTCGAATTTTATGAGGCACAGGATTGGGCTAACTGGAATGAGCCATGAAATAGCAGTTAACGGATTTTTTAATCATATGTACATTCTGTGACACTTCGACAATGAAATATAAATAATCAAGAGCAATGTTACTTATTTATCTATATCTTAGTTATTACATCTATTAATACCTGACAATTGAACAACAGGATCCATAAAATTTGGAGAAGGAAAATTCCTTTTAATGTTGAATTTGAATTTTCTTTCTCTCTCTCTCTCTCTCTCTCTCTCTCTCTCTCTTTGTGTCTAAGAGGGAATTGGGGATAGCATGGAAATGCAACTTACAGAGCTACATCCGTTTATTTAAAGGCATTTTTATGTATTTTATTTTATAAATATCCTAGAAGAAATTAGTTACTAGAAGAAATAGAATATAAATACTTTTGCAATCTAATGTAAGCATATACTTCGTTTTAAAATCTTAATTTATTCTTTGGCAGGATTTCTTAGCTCCGTCTCAAGATGAGAAAATTTGATTACAATAGATTTGCAGAGCTAAAACCACATATTACAAAATATTAGCACAATGATGTAGCTTCTCCTGTGAGGTCAAACATGAAACATTAAGAAACTCATTGCATACCCAAACAAAGTATCTAAATAAATAATTAGCCATTAGCCCTGTGTTAAATATAAAGTATAAAATACATTGTTAAATATATAGAATTATGGAACTTATTCACAAAGTTGATGACAAAATTTAAACCAGAACTGTAATATAGTAATTTTAAGCGGCATTTGTATAAGTATGGAAAACAATATTTATATTATTAATATGAAACAAACGACTGCATTAATCATCATTTTATTACTAATTTTAATTTATAAATTATAATTCCTTCAAAAGTGACGGAAAATTGGTTTAAATATGTTTATACAGAACAAGTTTTAAATGATTTTATTTCATTTAACTTTTTATTTTTATTTTTTTGCTGCAATTCATTTGCCAAAACACCCCTATTTCTTACTAGTCGTAGAGTCTTTTGAAATGGTAATAGCCCAGTTACCTGTAACAGAAATGGTATTATTTAGTGTTTATTTGCACAAATTTTAGAAATTTCAGCTTTATTATAGCTTTCCACGAAGAGCTCTTTTTGATGTAAATTTTGGAATATCCATTCTTAGACCCCTCACAAATACCCATTAATTTAGATTCTTGTAGTACTAACAGATTTAATGTACCAGAAATACTTTATGATTACGAAACAATTTTATTACTCTCGCGAAAAAATTTTTCGAACTAATCTCAGGATAACGTAGATGCAAACCACATGAACGACAACCTTGCACGCCTAATGCTGAGTTTTTGAGTCGTCTGTAGCAATTCGCTAGTATAATTAGCATTACGTCAATGCCCTTTATGTCTTCTCAACTCATGAAGTGAAATATTAACCCCTTTATATTTTACATAAACTACGTATTTAAATAAAAACGTATTATACTTATTTGTAATATGGTTTCATTTCATATCAATGTCAATATCTCATTTCTGCAGTGGCACAATTCTTAAAGGCACTCTTTCATTCAGCACACTTTTAACTATTTAAAAGTCATTCAATTTTAAGTTCATGAGTGTCTATTAGTAAAAAACAAATAGAATGCTTCTCATAGCCTCTAAAATATTTACTTCAAGCATAAAAGAATCATTGTGAAATCATGTTTAATTCATAGATTATATTTTTGCTTATTTTACTTCTTACAAAGAGCTTAAAAAAGTAGGCGCAGCCATGGTCAGATGTCATGTCAGACATGGAACCATGGTTCCATGTCTGACAATTAAAGCACTGGTAAACACCTGGTCTAGGCCTGTATGCTTCAATTGAGAAAATAATGCCACATAGTTTTTCTATTTTATAAATATCTTCTATATTTTGGATTTTGTTTGATTGTACTCGGTGAATGGGGAGTTTTTATTTAATCTCTGGTTCTCTTTAATTGGGCATCCTTAATTTCTTCTATTGGCTAATTTAAGGGTGACCCTTTGATTACTATTTTGACCGATTTCTCACTCCGTCATGGAATGACAATGTATTCAGTATTTTTTTTTTTATTTTTCTTGTAAGTGTTTTTAAATTTTGTATGGGTGTCTGTGGCGTTACATATAATTTTAAAGTGCTCACCAGAAGTTTTAATATAGATATTATATATTTCCTGACTATTCTTGAAATGTTTTAACTAATATTTTAACACACTGTATTTTTGATATAGATAGATGAACTTTTTGGCTGGTCCTCTATATTTATGGGGTTTTTAGGTTGGATTCTTGGGTTAGCAGTAGGTACTGTTAGGTTTTGGGGGTTTTAGGTACAATTCTGATGGACTGAGTTGGTTACTATTTGCGTATGGATGGGTGGTTTTTTTTCTATTATTTCTTGTTCTTTGTTGCTTTGTAAGTAATTTAATTCGGCATACTTGTTTTTGATGGTTGTTGTGGAGTTATTTTTATTTTTATCATTACTTGAACTTTTTTAGAAAGTTTTTTTCCTATTTTTGTATTTATAGGTTTTGAAAATGGATACTCCGTCCCTCAAAGGAATACCAAACTTTAAGGAAACTCTCAATATCAACCAGGAATTAAACATATTGTCATATCTGATAATTATTAAAGAAATTAGAGAAAAATATCAAAAAATTACAAATAAAAATTCAGAAGTTTATGAATTTGTATCACAAAATCTAGAGAAAGAAGATTATTCAAATAATTTTGAGAATTGTCAAATAGCTAAACTTAATAATAATAAAATTCATATAATAATTGTTAACAATACAAAAGTCAAATGTGGAAGCAAATTAAACAACTGCTGAACAGTATGAAAATAACTGGATATATAGGAAAATTCAATAAGTTTAAGAGTGGGTGGAAATTCAATAAATTTAAGAGTACCAGATTCCAATGCTCATCGTGTAGTAAATGCCAAATTAAATTTCTGAAATAATTAAACATTTGCAAAACGAAAGATGTACTTTTCTAAATGTTACCCAATTTACAAGAAAATCTCATTAAACTACCATTATCTTTTAACACTCTGCCGCCCTCAAAGCAATTGAAAACAACATATGATAGAAACTTTGAAGTTAACATGAGAGTTAGAATTGAATATGAGAGCTAAATAGAAGAAACATAGAGTAACCCAATGTTACTAACGTCAAACATTTCATTATGTGAAACCTACTTGGCGACATACCCCTAAACGTCTCAAAAGTACCGGTGACCACTTACGTTAACATTGCACAAAATCCAAAAAACTTCCGGCTAACTGTGAAGGAGACCATACCTCAAAATCATAGAGGCTCTCATAAATATCCTAATACCGAAACTAAACCAATATTTGATAACAGTAATTCAAATAACCAATAGTATCTTATTTGAACCTTTATTAGCAAAAGCCATGCAGAAGCTTCAAGAAATGAAAAATCGAAAAAATAAATGAAGAAAACGAAACAACCATCAACGAAACTCAAAAAATATTTAGTGAACTTGAAATCTTGTTAACTTCAAGAAATCATCAAGAATCAAAACAATCATAACTAATGCAGCCAGTCAAAACCAACCAATGATAATGCCTAATTTCTCAATAATAGTTTCTTACCATTCACCACTGCAACTTGGTACGTCAATGGTCTTAGCCAAAAATTTATTGAACTAAAAGACTATTTTTAAACATTCGCCTTATAACAGAAACCCATTCTAATGGACAAAACTCATTTAAGCTAGCAAATTACAACACTTTCATTTGTAACAGAGAAAATTATGGAGGAGGAGAAGTAGCAATTCTTGCTATATGATCACTATCAGCTACTCAAAATAGTAAAACAAGTAATCAATCTTGCTGAAATCTCAGTAGTCATTCAAACTGAAACACATGTACTCATTAAATTCATTGCATTATATAATCCTCTGAAAAATAAACTAACTTACGACGACATTAAAAATCTCTTTTCCAATAATAGTTAGAGGAAACTTCATCACTAAAAACATCAGCTGAGGATGCAGAAATAACAATAGAACTGATTAAAATTATTAACTAACTTCATTTAAAAGTCCCCGCCGCAACGCAACCGACATATTATTCCCAAAATACAAATCATCGGCATAATATTCCAGACTTTTTCATCTCTAACTCTGATATTCAAATAGCAGCAGATATCATCAATGATCTCTCTTCGGATCATTCACCAGTAATTGCAACAATAAGTACTTCCCAACATAAACAAAAGGAATCTTTTAAAAATAGATTGGAACCTTTATTAATCTTCTTATCTTATAATCTTCTGATCAGAAATAACTGCAATAGCACCATACCAAGAAATTGTATTGAAAATGATAATACCGTAATTACCTTAAATGAAGAATTACAAAAAGTATCAACAAAGCAATAACATTTGAAGATCCTATTTTTAATCATCAAATACTTCCAAAGGAAGTCAAATCTCTAATCAAACAAAGAAACGGGTGTGCAAAAGATGACCAAAACCTCAAGATCCAAACTACAAGAAAGAGATGAACACACATACTCAACAGAAATATAGAACAACTCTGGAAAGATCATCAAAATAAAACTTAGACAGACAAAATTGAAAATATTTGTACTGAAGGCAACTCCACCTGGCAACCAACCAACACTCTCAAAAGAGATATCGAAATGAATAGCACTCTCCATTGCAAGCATGTTTCGGTTTATAATACGGAATATAAAGCCGGAGTCTTCGATGATACTCTTGAAGATTAGTTTTCCCAAAATGAAGAAGATATTGGTGAAGACTGACGATCTCATCAGAATAATAGTTAATAACTTTTATAAGAATAACTTTCATGATGATCTCCTTGCTCCCGCCACCACAGAAAAAAATACGCCAACTTATTAAAAATCTTGAAGATAGGAAATCACAATGTCTTGACAATATTAACACAATAAAATGATTAAAAATATATCTGATATTTATACCTTCAACATCTCAAAAACTTTTTCAATATCTGCATCAGCAACAACTTCCCAAGTTAATGAAAAAAAGCAATTATAATATTCTCAAAGCCACTTAAAGATCCAGTCATGCCACAAAACAAGCGTCCAATAAGTCTTTTAAGAACTATGAGTAAACTTTTTTTTAAAAGAATCATCCTCAACAGGCTGTAACATCATCTACAACAACTCCCATAAGAACAGTATGGCTTTCGTAAAAAAATAGACACAACAAAACAAATTATAAGAATGGTAGATTAGATTGCAAGATCTATCAGAAAAAAAGCAATCCATTGCAGTTTTAATGTTAGCCATTTCCTAGGCTTTTGGTAGTGTCTTTCATAGTGGAATTATTTACAAGCTTATAGAAATCAATTTTCCTCCCAGTCTAATAAAAATCTTAAACAGTTTCCTTAGATACCGTAAATTTCAAGTCAAATTCAATAACCACAATTCTATAACCAGAAGAATAGATGCATGTGTTTCTTAAGGGAGTATTCAAGGCCCTTTTCCCCATTTATTATTCACTTTTGGCTTCCCAATTGATAAAGAAGATTACAACAGCCTCACAGCCTTCTATGCTGACGATACAGGAATAACCTCTAAATCAAAATATGTCAATCTAGCGATTGAAAGATTACAAAGCAAAATAAAAAGGATCGAAAACTGATGCATTAAATGGAAAGTTAAAATTAATGTTCAAAAATCTCAAGTCTTAACCATCACAGCCAAAATTCGTAAAAACTCCCCAACAACCTCATTATCTTTAACAATGAAATTCCTAGAGTAAATAAAGTCAAAAATATATTTGGACTAACAATCAACAACAAATTAACTTGGGATTATCAATTAAATACAGTTATAGCAAAGGCAAACGCCTATATCAATAAATTAAAACCATTAATCGGACCACACTCTCAAGTTACCAAAACCAAAACAGTAATATACACAACTATAATAAGACCAATCCTAACTTATGCTTCATCTGTTTCGAATACAGTCACAGAGAAAGTAAAGCATACAATATTTCAAAATAAACTTCTAAGATGAATAACTTACGCAACATAAAGCATTCGTAATAAATCTAATCATCATAATCTCAATCTTAAACCACTTCACAATTACATTGCCAATCTAAATCACAAGTTTTTATCAAAATCTTATTAGTTATAACACAGTTAATTTCAACGAAATTTTCAAATTTGAAACTTTTTTCTGAAAATTCCAAATTATGACCAGTTGTCTGCTACTTCTGTAGCAATATTATAGGGGCAATATGCCTCTTCTTTTTCTCCTTTTAATCATCAAAGAAAATTAAACACTGACATCACTACAAGCTGAGTGATTAGAAACTCAGATTCAAAAGCTCAAGCTCAAGAGAAATGTTTTTTGTTGAAAAATTATCATAATCTTATTCAAATCTAAAATTTAAAAGAGGTAAACTTAGAATAATCTTTAACAATTATCTAATTTCTATTTGTGTGCCTAAAATTAAAGTTTATATAAAAAGAAAGGATAGAGCAATGCAAATTGTTTCAATTTAAAATCATTTTCACTATTTTTCGCTAATTTTTGTGAGCTCGCTGACTTACTAGAAAATGTGAGTAAAAGGGCATGACTATTTCAAAGCGGCTTAACTTAGAACTCCAAAAAGAGTTGAGCTTTTACCTTGTCTCCTCTCCTCCTCATTAATAGTTTCTGCGAATAAAGGTTCGCATCAAACTCCGGACCTCGATGATGGTAAAACTATAAAAAGACACATAAATCAATTGAGGAAAAGTGAGGTTCCTAAATTTCCTAGAGTTACATTTTCCTGATGTCATCTATCCGAGGAAGTAGCTCCCTACCGGAAATCATTTCTAACCCCATGTCATCAGAAATTCGAATTGCGAAGAATTATGGTAAGCCATTATCTGGTGTTTCTGATGGTTCCGGTGCTCCACGAAGTCCTCCTATTCGAAGATCAGAAAGAATGCGTGACAACCACCACGTTGTCTATCGGACCACGTAATTTAAGTGTGGGAGAATGTAGTATTCTTAAAAACGAAAGTAAGAAGAACACACTGAGTTCGAGACTGTAAGAATATTTACAAACAGAACAATTCGATAATGTCAATACTTGTATGTGTGTATAATTATGTCGTCCCATTTTTGAATAAAATAATTATTACAAACCGGCTGCTTCAACGAACATTACTATAAAATACACTAAAAAATTGCATGAAACAATTATTGAACACCAAAAGATTTAATAATTAAACATAAGGATATAAAACTTTCTCTCCCCAGTCAAATGAGGTTTTTAAATTTTGCGGTTTTCTTTAACTGCAGGTTAAAGTAAAGTTGCATCTATATGACTTTGGATAGAATTGAGGTTTTCTGCGAAAGATTAATTATAAAATTCCATGAAAGAAATAATTAAATGCAAAAAAAAAAAATACAAAGACCTCAATGCTGAGACTAATAAAGAAGTATTTAAAATTATAATCAAATATTTGCAAAGATTTTAAATTTTAACAAATTACACTTACATGAAACTTATCTAAATTTTTAACGCAGTTTACAAGCAATGGGGAACTCCAAAACACACTTATAGACAGTTGCGGTTGCAGAACACAGAATCTATCTCATATTGTTCAACATTGAAAGGGAATAAAATTCACGATCATTTACTGGTGACCCTTTAAGAATCCTCATACTAGATTAACTGATCACCATTCATTGAGAGTCTTGGTAACAAAGTGGTGATAAAACAAGGACTTTCTGTTGTTCAAGTTAGTACATAATGACGCTGTGTCCTATCGTCAGAATTATCTAAATGATACAGTTATATATAAAATGAGTAATGTTATTACATTATTTACCTATAAAGACTCACTTTGTCGCTATTAACAACTAGATTTAGTGGGAACTGTAGATATGTAATAGAATAGGAGTTTTCTTACTGTTCAGCTGTGCAAGGTATCAGCTCTGTGTTAATAATACAAAATTATTAAATTCTGAAAAATTATATAGATACATGCCAATTTCTTGTGTCTTTACTGTCAATTTGTTAAAGATTCATCATGTACATAGTGGACTTGATATGTATGAACTCAATTAATAGTTTATTTTGTTTTATAAATAAAACTGAATAAAATGTCATGGACCATCTATTCCAAGACGGATAACATAGCAGAGGAATTTATTGTAGATAATTTCGACATCAACGCTATCAAACAAATGTCTAAGAAAGCAAGGCCATTGAGATGCAAATTACATTTCTTAACTTGTTTCCACGATAAAACAAATTCAAAAATATTTACGTCAAAGATATTCGGCATACCATCTGAAAAGAAACACACACGTGACATTTTTAAATCTGAATTTCAAATAATAAAGCTATTTTATAAAATGCTTATTGATTTTTATTTTACTTAATTCTCTATGATTATATTTCGAAAAATTATTTAAGAGAGTAGGTTCTCGAAGTAAAATTCCTATACCGATAATGTTAAAACTTGCTCTGTTTAAGGAATATTTAAAAAATAATTATTAAACCAAATTTTTTGAATTTTTTTTCCTCTTTTAATACATATTTTTACTTAATTTAACCAGAACAATTTTTACTTCATACTTTATTTCTTTTTTAAAAAAATAACTATATTAACACGCATTTTTCACTTGTATCGTTAAAAGTTTCAAACATTTTAAATTATAAAATTTTAAGAAATTATTATATAGAAAAATTCCTTGTTTATAACATGTAAAATAACATATTTTTTAACTATGCTAAATTTTAACATTTTTTATTATGTATTTTTTCAGAAAATATTTCTTATTAAATAAAAAAACTTCATTTTGAGAAAAACAAGATTTAACATGAAAATTGTGTATAATTAATACATTCCAGTTCCATAACTTAGATTATCTAAATTATTGGTAGAATATCTTCCATTCTACATTTTTGTGTGCCTGCTTTTTATCTAAGCTTCTACAGATTTCTATTTTATATTATAAGTACTCTTATGTATACAAGCTCGATCCGCTAACATCATAGCTCTAGAAGTGTATAAACCTGGCTCGATTCTTAAAAATGAGAAAAACATGCATTTTGAGATATTTCTATTGTGAAAGAAAATAGCTTCATACGTACAAATTTCCAAAATATTTACTACTAAAAAAATTTTTCAGAATCCTCAACCACAAGAAACCATTCAAACTTTCATAACTATTTTGCGTTTTACCATGAAAGCCATCAAACAAGCCGGCTCCAGAAACTTCCATTGAACCATAGTGATTGGCTTGGCAATTTCCTTCATGCTTCATTTTATCTTTACAGTTGTAAAATCTTGTCGGTACTGCTGCATGTAAAACTTTACCTGTATCAACACTTGTGGCAATAACAATGTCATTCAAAGAAGTGAAACCACGTTTTTTCCACGTTCCATTGATACTTACGGGAATGTCACATGCTTCCGCAGCAGCACTCTTAGGCAGGCCGCACATTGAGGGAGCATGTCTTCAAAGCGCACCTATTGCTTCCCGATAGTGCTGCTACACGCGAGCAGCATGTCGAAAAGAACCACACACTGAAGCGATGGATGCAAGATCTAACGCATGCGCAGTACTTCGGAGCGGATATTGTTTACATTTCTACTCTTACGTTCCGGCGCTTACTTGTCTGTTTCGTTGTCTCTGCGTTTGCCTGAGAATTTATGTGGCCTCTAAATCGTTGACATTGTTGTTAAATATTAGAAGTTTTAAAAAGAAAATACTTTATAAAAAATGATATTAATATGACTTATATTGAAAACACAAAATGTTGTTAATGTTTCTTCAATTCATGGACTCAAAAATGACATTTTATTAACTGAAAATTTTTTTAATTTGTATTGTTTGATCTGCAAATATATTTTGAAATCATACGAGTTTAAATAAATTAAATTAATAAACAGAATTAGAGAGAGAGAGCATTTTTACTTCCCATAATTTACATGCTAAAAGCAGTTATTACTTTTCATTCATTTTTATGATTATTGAAGAATATAGGCTATAGAATTGTATAGTTATTTACTTATTATAGTCTTTCAAAAAATTCTTACTAGTTTGAAATTTAACAGAAGAAAAATTACTTAATATGTAAATGCTTACAATAATGTTTTTAATAAATAGACTGCAAATACCTTCAATTACTATCAAACCACACTTTTCTTTTTCAAAATCTTCATGAGGATATAATTAAAATTACAAACGGGCATTTTAATTAACTTTTATAACTAGAATTAAATGATTGATAATTTCTTTTAAAGATATAAAATATTAAATATTAAAAATTTAACTGATGGAGTTAATTCTATTTAAGGAATTGAATTAAAATTAAATTGGATTCTGAAACAACAGTATAATTAATTTTATGAACAATTATTTCTGATTAATAATTGCAAAATATTGAACATAACTTGAAAAATAAATTATGGAAATGTAGAAATTACTTCTACATTAGATATTCATTTCGTAATTTTACTTTAATCAATAAATAAATAAAATGTACTTACAAATTTATTATAATTAATTTAAAATAAATAATTTACCAACACTTAATATCAAGTTTCTTAATAACTATCCTAATAACTTTACAAACCATTTAGTGATACATGTGATAAAAAGTA